>JAGTPF010000041.1:0-60860 GCA_020615435.1 Telenomus remus | reverse complement strand
GGTTAACCACATATATGTTCATTTATTTGAATAAACCGTCGTTTACACTTAAATTTTAAGTGTTAAATTTCAGTTCGATATTTCAATGTTTAGAGACGCTACAAATTAATTCCACCGATAAAATTTTCGTGATTGTAAACTAAGTTTGACAATAAATGTACAATTATAATCAAGTATTGTTTGAACTTTTCCAAAACTTTTCTTAATCATCATCTTCAAGTTCTATTTTTTTTGAGATGAATTGGTTTACACCTATATTTAAGTGTTAGAATTGAGTCAAGTGTCTGAACGTTGAAAGATGCCTGGATTTTTATTCTGTCAACAATTTTAATGATTTAAAGAAACCATTTGCTACGAATATTTTTTATTAACTTTTTTATCATTTTATTTACTGATAACTACATACAGATTTGAATTATGCAACATTTTAAAAATTATTTCTAACGAATTAAACACGGTACAAGTGTACTCACTTGAGGCACAGGTAGAAAATGATGAAAAGATTAGAAACTGAACAAAGACGTTTAAAATTCTAAAAATGTGTCACAGGACAGTCAATTATTCTTCGGTTTTAGAATACCTGAAAATAATCATCTTGTAATCATTGCCTCGACGTTTACACTTAATCTTAAGTGTTCAAATGTTGTTCTTTCTATAAGTTGCTTTTTTCAATTAATATTAACGTTATATTGTTTGCGATTTTCAGAAAATGGTTAGCGTCTCTAAGAATTTAGAGAGCGAATTGTTGCTGACTTTTCTCTTCGAAAAGTACAATTTTACGTTGGATGAAACTTGGCGAATGATTCTGACCTATTTTAATTATGGAAATTGGTACGTACTAAAGGATTTCGCGTCCAATTTAGAGTCTTTTCCATTTAAAAAATTGAAGAGGAGATGAGGGAAGAGACGAGTATCGACAACATTGGGAAGCCGTGCAGCCGTCCATTGAAGACATGAGTTTAATTTATCCCAATTGCAACTTCAACCCACGAAACTTTCAATTCACGTTCGGGGACCGAAATAGGATAAAATTGATGCTAAAATTAATTGCTGGTATCCCTGAACAAGATTACAGAGCTTGGTACACGGAAAAACTCCGGAGGAAAGAAAACAAAAACCGAAAACAACTTCAGAGCCAGCAAAAAGAAGGAGAAAGAAAAAGCAGGACCATGGATCACGAGGACAGTAGGGAACTCCTCCTTGGACTCTTTGCAAAAAATAAAATCTTGAGCCAGGTGGGAGTTGCTGAAAATGTTTCTATAAAATTTGCTGACAAACCTGAGAAAAAAGACGGAGAAATGACAACGGTTGCTGACGTTACCTGCCCATTGTGCACGAACAAAACCCCCAAGTGCATACAACTCAGACCTTACCATAAAAGTCCGACCAGTGAAACGCTGACTTGGAATATTTCCAATTTTGTTCGACACGCCAAAGATATGCATTTGAACATGCCAAAAGAAATGTCAAAAAAGCGCGATGCTACTTTGGCTCATGAAGAGGAGCCAGTCAATAAAAAAGCGAAAGACGGTGCCATGATAATAGATCCAACTCCGGCAACGTCAACAAATGAAAAAGTGCCCGAACGAAAGAAGCGGCGCAAGGAAAATGGGGAGACAGTTTTTCGCAAAAGACCTCGTTATGTTACTACAGACACAAGTAGGAAAATTTTCATTAATTCAATAATATAAAAAAACATGTGGTATAATTTTAATATGTCATAATTTACAGGTACAACTGCCGGCGAAGCTAGGGTGAAAGTGGGCACGCAGATGAATTGTAAAACAATAGTGAAGCTAGAAAGAGTAAGTGTATAACACTTAAAGTTAGGTGTTATATTTGAGTCTTTGTGATTTAAGCCTCCATGTTAATCATTCTACAATAGTTGCAATCGCAGTTTTATTCCTCAATAATTATTGAATTTTTCCGACTAAAAAATAAAAAAGTGTCTACAGAAAACTCCGCCTCCACCTCCGACTCCGAAAGATCGACCTGTTCCCACTACTACTGCAGCAATCATCAGAGAAGTAATCAAAAAGAAAAAAGAAGAGGACTTGCGGGAGAAACCACCATCATCGACATTTCGACTTCCTGCGTATGTGGAAAGGCGTTTAGAACTTCTAAATTCTAGAAACGATAGACTTCTCCCTTTTGAGCGATTTTGAGTGTAAAGAGTAACACTATTCTTTCTCGAAAACTATTATTTCCACTGCTTTTTCTATGATTTTTATTTATTTAATAATTACCACTATTATTATGATTATTTCTGTCATTGTTATTATTATTAGAAATTATAATAATAATTAACTATACCATCTATACTTTTGTTAATTTTTACGTAGATGTTTTTGATTTAGTGCCTCAAGTCTTACTTCTGTATATTTAAATAAATAACAAATTTTCTCGATACGATTGTCTCCTATCTTTCTGTTAAAAAATGATTCGATCAGTTGGAATAATTTAAAGTCACACTTTTAAACACTTAAAGTTAAGTGTTAAAGTTGACTTTCAAATAGTTGCAAATTCTAAGTCGAAAGAAAATTGAATTAAAATGTTGTCAGAACGTAATTATTACTCTCAATAGTATTAGTGGAGTTGGAGCAATTGCAATACTTTTTATCGAAAGTTTTAATTAAAAGGTCAGGTTTATAAAGGTTTAATAACGTGTTTTATTAATAATTCCTTTATAATTTTCTAATCCTCAAACAGGGTTAGTATAAATGTTCACAACTGCAAGTTAATGATAAAAACTCTTTGCAGTTAAAAATTAAAAAAAATTTATTAGAATTAGTGAGTGCTGTCACTTACTTATGTAAATCATCTATCGATTGATATTGTATCAACTAAATTTTACAAAAAATGATATTTTGAGAAAAACATTATTTTAGTCTGGTGATGCTACAATCAACGGACTTGCAGGACAACCACGTAGGACTTACCAATGACTAACAACGAAAATGTTTCTGTCCTTTCACAGATTTCATTCAACACTCAAAGTTGGGTGTTTTAGATTAATTCAAGACTAATTCAGTTTTTAAGACGCAGCAGAATGGATTTCCATAACGAAAATTGAAATATTCGATTCGGTAGATGATAAATAAATAACAATCTGATATTTTTTATTAAAAAAATTGTTACACCGGATAGTTAACAACTGATATGGTTTGGAACGTTAGGCCAGCTTGAACAATCAAGTTTGAGTGTTTTTGCACATTTTTTTCTGTCAAGCAATTCCATTGAGCCATTGAGCTGAGAAATTAAAATTAATTTTTCAGAACGCGACGTCAGAATTAAATGTTTACAAATGTACGTCCATGATAAAAACTTATTTTAGAAGTTCAAAGAATCTCTATAATATAATCAGAAAACCAATAAGTATAAATTTGAACATTTTTATTAGATTTTTAGAAATAAAATTTTGAGAAACAACATTATTTTAGTCTGGTGATGCTACAATCACCGGCCTCGCAGGACAACCACGTATGATTTACCATTGACTGACGATGAAAATGTTTTCGTCCTTTTACAGATTTTATGCACAACACATTCGCAACACCCAAAGTTGGGTGTTGTAGTTAAATTCCAGACCAATTCCGTTTTTGAGACACAAGAGAATGAATTTTGTAACAAAAATAGAAATATTCTATTCTGTAGATAATAAACAAAGAACCATTTCAATTCCATTAAGATGAGAAAATAAAATTAGTTTGCTAGAACCCGACGTCAGAATTAGTATAAATGTTTACAAATGTCAATTTTTACGTAGATTTATGTTATTTAATGCCTCAAGTTTTTCTTCTGTATATTTGAATAAATAACCAATTCTTTACATACAATTTTTCCTTTCTTTTTTTTTTAAATGATTCGATTAGTTGTTATGATTAAGAGTCACACTTTCTAACACTTAAAGTTGAGTGTTGAAGTTGACTTTAAAGTAGATACAGTTTCTAAGTCGGAAGAGAATTGAATTAAAATGTTTTCAGAACGTAATTATTACTCTCAATAGTATTAGTGGAGTTGGGAGCAATCGCACTACCTTTTGTCGAGTGTTTGGATTAAAAAGTCGTGTTTATCAATGTTTTATAACGTGCTTTATTAACAATTCCTCCAATATCCTCTGATCCTTCAACTGAACACACCGCTTACAAATTATAATCAGTAAATTGATCGAATTAACTAAAACTAGCATTAACCATAATTGGAATGAAAACGACGAAGTTCGTATAAATATTTACCAAATGATTACTATTACTTATGCTCTATTTTGAATTTCATCTGATTATTTTATGAGAACACATTTGCAGCGATAAATTTCGAAACATTTTCAGTTTACTTTTAACACTAGAACTATAGACATTTTTTTCGACCTAGAACAAGGATAAGCGGTCATTTTGCCACATATGAAAAATAAAATAAATTGTAGTCAAAATACGTTTATTGTTTATAATGTGACTCAGCATACTCGTTTTTTTAATATATTAATAAAAATATTATTGATTGTTCATTAAAATTAATTTTCTTTGTCGAAAAGTGCGGAGGACTTTGCGAGCAGAACAGCACAGTGACGGCTTCTGTCGTTCTAGTGTTAACACTTAAACTTGGGTGTTATAAAAGCAAAGTTAGTTATTTACATTTTTTATTTAACAAAAGATTTTCATTGACTAAGATGACACTTAATTTCTTCGTAAACATTTTCAAGGACATAGAATTTTTTATCGATTCTAACAGGTTTTGGTACTGTAAATCGGTAATGTGCTATATCATATGCACCCTGAACGCTCAGTCTAAAAGGCATTAAAGATCTGTCTGGATTGACTTGGAACCAAGACGCAATGACACCTATTTTTTTTTCGCTAGGAGTGTTTCGGTCGACGAAATCTTTCTTATACTGTACATCTTTCCACTTTAATCTTTTCTTTCCTTTTTTAATCTCTTCATCCTTCATATAACCGAAATGAGAAATCAATCCTAACAAACAACCAGATAACTCTGCATTGTAAAAGAGACAGTAATCGTTCACACATAACCGTTCTAATATCTGAACTCCATCAACCGTATTTGGTTTTGTTTTGAAATCGCTATCATCGCGGCCTTTTACTCTGATGAGTCTATCACTACTTAGTCTGTTTCCTTCGGTACTGTAATACCAACAAAGAGTCGACTTTTTGTATAATTTAATTTGCCCAGATGAATTCGCAACAGCAGCAACGCTGCTATCTTCCGTTACTTCAGGAATCTTGAAATGAACTTCCGCAAAGGAAAGATCTTCGGTCAAATTTGAAAGTTCGTGAGCTTCATCTTCATCATCCGAATCACATTGAGTATCATTTACACATTCAAATCTTAGCAAGTCTTCTTCATCGGAAGAGTCGCATTCATCTTCTACTGTAAATGATTCCAACGCTTGTTGAACTTCTTCTGCACTTTCGAGACGAAAATTCATTCCTAGTGCTTTCCCGTCTTCAAATGCAGCAAGTTTTGCTCTTTGAATCACCTCTTTGATCTTAGCTAATGAAACCTCATCATCAAATTTAATTATTTCGTCGAAAACTTTGTCCTGCTTTTCATTAGAAGCATTCAAGAACCTGGTTGATGGGAAATGAATAACTTGAAGAAATTTTTGAAACGGAAAAACCATTATATCAGCAAGCATTTCAATTCTTTTTAATCTTTGTAATGCTTCAAGAACAGTGCAATTGACTATTGTACAAAAAGTTGAAGTGAGGCTACGTAAATTTCTGAAAAAACCTTCACAAGCTTGCGAACTACAAAGCCACGGTAAAAAAAATTGAAAAGATTTTTGTTTCAAAGAATAGAAAACTAAATTCAACAGACTATGGGCATTTATTTCAAGACTTATGTATGCCTGTCTAGTGATGAAATTGTCGACCATTGAATTATCTGTTATTGTACTGAGCCATTTTCTCCACATACGAATGAAAAATAGACTGTACCACAGACAATACTATCTCTCCAGACAATTCAAACGAGTTGAAAGTGTTGATTGAGCAATAAAAAACACCAACTTCAAATACATTCGTGTACCATCACTTGATGGTACATGTTCATCCAACAGATTCCAAATTTTTGGATCGCAAATTCTCATCGTGGATGCGAAGTTCATTCGATCTTCGAGCGCGAGATCTCTGGTTTGTAAACCATGCTTGACTTTTGTAACGCCATTAAATAACAATTTTAAATGAGCTGATGTTGCAATAAAATCACCCATGGGAAAAAGGATTGAAGTTTTGAAGAACCTATTTTTTATAGTATTTACAAGATGAACCGTATCTTGCATGCAAATGACTTCTGGCAATATTTGCGCCGAGAAACCTGGAACGTAATATTCATCGTGTGTAGATTGATTTGTCAGACTAAACCTCGAACGAAGACCACTTAGATACTTCATAGCTTTTTTTTCTCGATGATCACCGTCAGCAGAATAGCCTAGGACTGTTATGCCTTTGCCTTTCAATATTTCCATTATGAACTTTATTCTTTTAATAACATCTTCATGAGTCATTTTGCTTCTTGTGCCAAATACAAGAAGACAATAAGGAGGAGCATCTTTATCTAGAGATTGAGCCATGAAGACATGTAAGAAAGAGGCACGTTCATTGCTATCGATATGACATTTTATATCTTCTGCAGATTTAACTTTAAAACTGTAAGGAACAGGCATGGAGTTGATATTTAATGGTAATACAAGACCAACTAATGTGTTACTATGTTGATCGTATTGAACTTTCCCATTCATACCAGTAGCATCCGCACTCAGCCATATCGTTCTGGGGAGGTTTCGTTTTTCTAAAAAGTTTGATAACCCGTCGACTCGGAGTTCTCCTTCGACTACAGGGTCTGATTCTTTGTATACAAATTTTCGAATCGCGCTTATGCTAGGTATAGGTAGATTGGCACTCAAAAATTTATACAATATACCTCCACCCAATAAAAAAATGTAAGAGCAAATCATTGGTAACGGTGTATAATTAAATCGATGCCCTGTTGGTTTCCGTTGAAAAAGAAGAGAAAATGAAAGTTTTAACATTTGCATGAAAGTCGATGTTTTCCATTTAGATACTTTATCTGACGCAGGTGGTATTTTGAAGTAATCAATACCTTTCTCAAGTATGTATTGTTGAATGTTTTCAAAAATGTGGATATCGTCGTCGGTAAACACAAACTCTTTTGGATTTTGATTATTATAATACACCGACACACCTTCTGCTTCAGGAATATGAGATGAATAACCTGAGCTTCGCATAAAAGCTTGAAAATCATTCATAATATCACTTTTTGTTACGGTAGATAACACATCCGGGCTGTCTATCTTCTGTAGATGACATAGAAGTTTCAAGTAAACAGGAACTGCTGGTAATTCTTTTTCAAGTAATGCCCAGAAGTCTTCTCCTTCAACAAACTTGGCTCCCATTGTCTAAAACAAAATGAAACAACGTCCGTCACTGGACTGCTTGACACTTGCAGGACAACTACGATTTAACAGTGAAAAAACGAAGAAAATGTTTCCGTCCTTTTACAGATTTTACTTAACACTCAAAGTTGGGTGTTTCAGTTTAATTCGAGACTAATTCAGTTTTTAAGACGCAATAGACTAAACTTCCATAATGAAAATATAAAATATTCGATTCGGTAGATGATTAATACAGAACAATTTGATATTTTTTACTAAAATGAAATTGTTACACCGGACAGTTAATAACTGAACTGGTTTTGGACATTAGGCAAGCTCGAACACTCAAGTTTGAGTGTTTTTGCGAATTTTTTCCTGTCGAGCAATTCCATTGAGTTAAGAAATTAAAATTACTTTTTTAGAACGCGACGTCAGAACTGAATGTTTACAAATAATAAAAACTCTTTTCAAAAGTTCAAATAATCTTCAAAATACAATCAGAAAATTGATGAGTAGAAATTTGGAAATTTTCATTAAAATTAGTGAGTGTTGTGCAATATCATTATAAACTATCAATTGATATTGTATTAATTTAATTTCAGAAAAATAAAATTTTGAGAAGTCTGGTGATGCTACAATCACCGGACTTGCAGGATAACCACGTACGATTTATCAATAGAGGGGACAAAAAATATTTGAAACTTACACCTATTTCATTTAACACTCAAAGTTAGGTGTATCATTTGAACAACATTTAAATTTGAAATGAATTTAGTTTTCAAGTCGAAACAAAATAAATTTTCACAACAAGATTCGATAAATTATAGAAAACCATTTGGTATGTCTTTTGAGATGAAACTTCTCAAAGTACATTTTAAGTGATATTCGCATTTGAATTTGTAAATGCACAGGTAAGCTGTCCCAAGCTGTGCCTAAGTTGTGCCTTTGATTCTTATTGTCTTATTGTCAATAGAAAAGTTTGCAGGTGTTGTAAAATGGATTTGCAGGTATAATCTTAAGAGAGAATGCCATTAATTTAGATGGAGAGTAAGAGAGAGACAGAAAGAGAGGAAAAAGACAATAGATCAAATAAAAGCAAAGAATAATGTCGAGAGAATTTCACTCCTAACTAAAGAAAACCTTTTGATCGGTAAGTCCATATGCAATGAGACAGACCTTGGAAAGAGGAGTCTTGAAAATTTTGAATTTTTCCAATCAATATTTTTCTGTTTAAATTCAAATGTAATGTGCAGTTTTTAGTAAGTAATTATTTCAAGTTTTACATTATATATTACTTAATTTACGTAAACGACTTTGTAAAATGGAAGTTAAAGTCTTGGGTTGGTCTTTTTGATAAATAATGAACTAAAATAAAGTTACAGAAGTAGTATTCAAAAAATGATAATAGTAACCGTGGTGACTAGATTTTTTATGTGACTAGATCTTTTAATAAGACTAGAAAGGGAAATATAAAATTTAATGGAAGCTGTATTTAACTTTAATAAAATTGATCAAGTTTAAAATAATCAAACTAAATAATATAAATGCTATAAGTTACAATAAAATTGTTTCGATAATCTACTTACCAAGAATTATTGAATGCCGCAACAACTGTATCGCCACGTTTTGTAACACTTGAATATGTTTGATTTTAATGTTTTTTAAAACATTGTTTATATAGAATAAAATCTTTAAAAACAACAATATCTCTCGTACACATGAAACGCTGCAGAACAGTGCTCGATGTTACTGCTTGCAATGTCTCAACTAAAGTAAAATCCGGTGTATTGTACTGAATGAGTTGTACTCTGCAGGTATTAAGGAAATTAAAATGTCATACTTAGGTGTAAATCCATTCACAATACATTGCCTCACATGTGCATTCCTGCGAACACTTAAAGTTAAGTGTTAAAATGAATACAAGTAAAATCAATCAATTTTGGTTAAAAAATCCTAAATAACTTGTAGTTTTTATTTTTGAAATTCGTAAACTTTAAAGAATTGCATGAAACTATTTCTGATTATAAAAATTTCATTATCAATTTATTTAACACTTAAAGTTGAGTGTTGCAATGAATACAAGTAAAAAGTTAATTTTGCGTAGGATGAATAGATAAAAAAAAACAAATTTATATTTATTTTAGTAATTTTTTATTTTGCAAACAAAAAAAAAACAAAATAAACAGTCAAAGAAAAATTTTGGAAAAATTATTTTGTTGTGTTACAGCGCCATCTCCCAGCGGTACGTTGTCCTAAAAACATGAACGACGGCGCGAGGCAAAACGCACGCGTCTTCTTTGACGTCGTTGAGAAACCGGCGAAGTCAGTTGAATTCGGCTGACATCGTTCGAATTCACGTGAACTCGGTCGTCTTCGCGCGAACTCAGCCGAACTCACCGAACTCCTCGGCCTCTCTGCCCGCGAGCGAGAGGGAAGTCAGGACGAACTCGCTCGAACTCTCTGACGTCTTTAAAAGTATATTCGACTCACAGCGAGTCGAAAAACTCGAATTGCCGTCTCTGAATTCAAGCTGACGTCAATCGTCCAGCATGAACTCGTCAGAATTCTAAAGAATTCTTGACGAATTCATTTAAGGAGTTCAGAGTCACCAACCATTGTGTGAAGGTGATTTGCTAAGATACGAATTTTCTCCGCATTGGCACTTAGGGATGCCTTAATTTCGTTAATCGCCGTAGCGGAGGAGCCTAGAATTTCATGTTTGAGTGTGCTGAGGAGTGCATCCAGATCTGCTGGGGCTTTGTTAAGTGGTGGGGGGGGGGCACTACGTGCACCTGCCACTTGTGCGTATGAGACCAGGTGGTTTCTAGCTTGGAACCCTGAGGGGATTCTTCTGTTTTTTATCTGATTTATATTTTGTGTGATTTTGGTTTTGATGGCTTTAAGAGCTGGACAGCCGCGATAGGATGCTGGGTGCCCTACTTGGTTGCAATTTACGCATGCGATTTTTTCTTTTGCTTCGCTTCTAAGTTTGTCTGCGTTTGGGTCCTTGGGGTCGATTCTCGCTATCTTACATTCGCCCGGCGGATGGGGTTCAATGCACTTGACGCATCGGAATGGCCTGCCACAGTGGTGGTTAACATGGCCTATCCTCTGACATCTCATGCACTGGATCCCATCCTTCCTTCTGATTTTTTCCCAACGAACTTTCTGGAAAAGCAGGTTGGGCACATTTGTCAAAGTTTTTTTATCGCTCGATCCCGTGATCTGAGCGAGGAAGCAAATGGAACCTCTTTTGGAATCAAGAAAGGTTTGGGTGTTTATTTTTTTTACATCGATTAGCGTTACGTTATCAAGATGGCTATCAAGGATCGCTTGTTTGACTTCATCGGGGCTATATTCCTGATTTATTCCCTTGAGGACGAAGGAGAAAACGCACTCGTTGGCTGGGGTTCGGGTGAAAAAATCAATTTTTGAGTCAATCAATTTCTTTTCGACTCGGTGCCAGGAATCAAGGTCGTGTACAATCAGTTTTGTTTTTTTGTCGTTGATTCTATCAAAAATGAATTTACCTGGTATTGTTGCATTTACACATTCCGACACTCTTTTGAAGTTGGTGTCGTAGATGAATAGGGGAGGGACCTCCTTGTTGCTTGTTTGATGAGGTGCTGGAGCCTCACCGCTGTTTCCTTGGATCTGTCCTTGCGGTAGATTTTGATTTTTATTTGGATGCTGGGTAGGTCGCTTTGGTTTAGTGGCACGTTGTTTATGCCTTGGTTGCTGGGTCAGGTCGACCTCTGCGTCCGTTTCGACGTCGAACGAGGTGTCCATGATGGAGTCATCGTCGGAGAGGGTATTAAATAAGTTCCTGGTTGCAAGCTGGAAGGATTGCTTGCAGGGCTTCTTTTTTTTTGGGTAGTTGATTTCCCAGTCATGTTCAGCATTGTAGGAGTTTTCTCCTGTCAGGACTTCGATGGTTTTTGTGAGTTCACTGATTTGCTGTCGAAGTTGTTTAACTTGTTCGCTATCGTTACAGCTGTCCTGGGACTGCTGGGCCTGTGATTGAGGCCTCTGTTGTCCGGAGGTTGATGGAGCTGGAGTCTGGCTCAGATGTCCGCTCCGGGAGGGTTGTTGGTTGGCATGTATGGGTGGCTGCAGCTGGCTGTGCACCTGGTCCATTTTTCGCTTTTCCTCTCTCGTGAGTTTAATATTATACTTTGTACTCCTGACGTTGGAATAACCCGGTTGGTGGTTTGGCTGCATTTTCAGAGGCTTGGGTGAAGAAGCCTCTGTAAATGTGTGCAGCGTAGCACGTGGCTTAGTCGAGGGAGCTAGCTTGAGGCACGTCTGTACGGTAGCAATGCCCAAAGGGGACTGTCCGCGTCGTTGTCCACTGCTCCATCTGCTTCGATAAATTCATCTATCGAAATAAGCTACATACATAATGACTATTTTTTAATGGAAATAGTTTAATGTGAATGACATTTTGTCAATAATACTTTCTATAATGTAATTTTGTTATAAATCTTCAAATTTTTTAAACAAATCAAAAAATTTATTCATAAATTTATCCATACTTTTTTAAGTAAGAACTATGATAAACTATAAGGATCCATATATTCTATGGAAAATAATATAGCTAATCGTTTTAAATGATTTAATCTTTTGTTACTAAAAAATTAATTAAAATTATTAACAATTGTCTATTGAAAATCACAAGCTTCTATTCGCAGAAGATAGACTTTTCACAAGATCGGTGAAATTAAATGTTTTGTTATAAAAAATTATTAAATATCAGAAAAAAAGTTTTAGAGTATTTAAAACAACAATATTTGTTTAACAAAGAAATAACAAAGAAATTAACAATGTATGGCAAAGAAAGAAATTTTGATTGTCATACATATAATGTCAATATATTGTTTGCGAAAAATCATACATTGCCAATACATTGCTGTAAATCAAATTACATCGTCTATGTATGGTTAATACATTGTTTGAAAATAATACATTGTCCATATATGGGCAATATATTGTTCATATATTGTTAATATATTGTCAATATATTAACTATGTATGGTCAATATAGGGACAATATATTATTTCGTGAATAATATATTGTCAATATATTAACTATGTATGGTCAATATAGGGACAATATATTATTTCGTGAATAATATATTGTCAATATATTATTCTTATATGGACAATATACGGATCTTTTTACAAGGGCAATGTAAGTAACTAAATTATATTTTTGTTCACTAACTAATAAGAAACAATGATTTTAAAAATGTAACTTATCGTAAATATTAACAAAACAATTACAATCGTTTTTCCTGTACTTTAGTCGGACACGTTGGAGCTGACGACACAAGCATTAGTTTGTCATTTACAAGCACAACCGAATCTGACAGATCAAGTACCATCTCTAGACCACATTCCAAGAATTTGTCGACAAATGGTCATACGAAGTGGACAACCTTTGGTCTACATAGCGGCTACATTGATTTTACATCAACTGGCTGCAAGTGAGGTAATTGGAAATGTGAATCAATGTAATGAAATTACATGTAATGAAAGTGTGAATTAATGTAATGAAAACGATTGCAAGGCAACATTAATTTGGTCTATTTTAAAAAAATATCCGCAATTCATCGATGTGCGAAACTGAGCGCATCAACTCTTTGAAACATGCGAATATGTAGTCACAAAGGGACATGATTGCGGTGGCCTGTGAAACGCTCAATCAACTATTCTCGACGAATGAAGACGGGCGTATAAAACAGGCACAAAATTTAAAATAATTTCATTTAAAAAAAACTATTTGTGCGAATTTTATCGTTGGACGTTAAGGTGGAACTAGTGCGACAAAAAATTACAAAAATTTATGCTGATACTGCAAGTGTTGGTATGTAGGTTAGAATATCGAAAAATCTGTCTCAACTTTTCTAACCGACTGTACTGGGCGTGAGATCTGATTGGATCGAGCCAGTGCGACAAAGTCAGCCGTATACTATACTATTCACGTATATAAAAGCAAGATAAAAGTTATTCGCATTTAGCCACATTTGATTGTTAATAACTTGAGAACAAAACTCAAGAATTCACTTAGATTTGGATTGGCACCTATATAGTGCTATTTTTTCACAGGATTCGTAAGAGTAAAACAAATTTTATTGAACGAAAATGTGAAAATGTGCGAATATAATCGCTCTGTCCTATCCTTCCTGTACAAATGAGAGCAACTTTAAGATTAAATATCTTCGTTATCAAATTCAAGATGTCTATAAAATTTTAACAACAGGTGTACGAATACCTAAAGATCAGTTTCTGAAAGTTTCAATCATTTCGTAAGAAAACAAATTCCGCGGTAGTCCTACCTTAACATTTAATTTTTGGTTTTTTAAATTAACAAATTGTTTTTTAAGCACTGGAAGCAGAAATGGTTACGTATCTTCTGAACATTTTTGAAGGCCGTTTAAATATCCTCAGAAATCCAGCCATGACAAAAACTCAAATTGTAAAAGCCTCATTGTAAAAAACTCGTAGTTTCACACTTGGAAAAAAGGTCAATGCTATTCTCGGAAAATCGTCCGTATTATATGCAGAGACATGATCTCTCCATTTCTAATACACCCACGGCTAATTATTTAACTGGTAGGTTTAAAATTGAAATTGTGATGTATAAATTTGATGAAGCGAACTATGGATAACTTTTTCTTTTTCATTCATTCAGGCACTCCAGTTACGGCTGGATACTTAGCGGCAAGGCCCAGTGCAACGTTAACTTCAGGACCACCTCCAATGGACAAGGAAGACGTCCTAATCAACAGAAATTATAGTATCTGATACCGATAACCAAGGAAGGAGCAGCATTTTTCCACCGCAAATTTTGTAATTGCAAATCTTCTGACATAACGTAGAAAAGATACAAGCCATTGAGAACGAGAAAACTTCTGTGATTCGACGCTCGTTTACAAAATTGTCAACCATATCACTTAGATAGTCAGGCGCAAGTTTTGATACGTTTTTAATCTCTGTACAAAAAATGTAAACTTGAAAAAAAGAAATTTATTTTTTACTACAATTTTGTACTACATAAAAATAAACCTTCACGTTGTTATAAAAACGAAAGAAAAAATTGTAATCGACTCATCACGGCTTATGTTTCAGTTTTTGCAGTTGACAACTTTACTTGATCATTTAGTTTCCAGCTCTGTTAAATTTATCTTTTTGTAACGAGCGCAAGAACGAACCGAAAAATGATATACCTACTGTAGTTTTTGTAAATAATACTTTGTAAATAGTAACTTTTTCAACTACATTTATATACCCGACGTAAGTCTAGAGATAAGAATTTGTAAATGGTGCATCTGGTGCACCAAAATTGAGCAATTTGTTGATTGTGATAAGCGAGCTTGTAAATTTTACCGGTTAGATAAACGACAAAACAGATGCAAAACTAATTTTATATGCTCATTCATGAATTTATAGTTAACAATGGTTGGGTGCTGCAAATGCCAGGAATCGCTTTCGTCAACCGTAGTTATGGTTATCCATTATTATATAGTTATTTTATTTTTGATGAACAAAAAAACATCACGAGAAATTCTATACCTATTCAAGAATTGCAGCGCTTGGTATATGAAGTTAATATATTAATATTTAAGTAGAAGCAAATGGAAAAAATATTAAATGTATTTATTAATGCTATTGCAGATGTTACGTGAAATTCATAATAAGTATCCACAACCGATAGACAGTGATTGAATAAAATTTATGAATCAGTCGACAAGAGTTATTTTTATCACGAATTCTGTAATATAATTGAGAAAATAAAAAAAAGGGAATTTACATCTTCTTACTTTGCAAAATTTAATATCTTTAAAAATGTTACATTTTTCTTTTGTTTTTATTTGTTTGTTTGTTTTTGAAGGGAAAATTTTCTTACAAAAATTATATTATAATTTTACAGATAAACTATGAAGGGTGACGATGGTGCCTTACATGATAACAAAGATAAAAAACTATTTAAAATTGTAATATAATAAGTGTAAATATAATGGTAGAGAAACGCGAGGAAAAGCAGGATCACTCCCAGGGTGTTGAGAAAATAGCTAGCTGCACGTCGGTGATCATCTGGAAAACACAACAAACATCAGTTTTTGAATTTATAAATTACGACGTCATTTCTTCATTGTGATATTATATTAGATACAATGGTTAAACAGTGAAAAATATGTACCTTAAGAATTTATATAAATGCTTTGTGAAGCGACTTGTCGTGCTCCTTGAGTTTGTCTTTTCTGGCAAACTTTCTGTTGCATTTGCGACAAGAATACGGCTTCTCGTTGCTGTGCAATTGTGTGTGCCGGTCCAAGCTTTGCTTCCTTGCAAACCCCCAATCACACTGGAAACATTTGTAGCGCTGCTTTTCAGATTTATTCTGCAAAAAGTACAAAGAATATAAAGTTAACCAAATAATAATTAATCCAATAATAAAAGAAAATTTGAAATTCTTAAAAATTTTCAATTTTGTTAACACAAAAACACGCACGGGGGCCTGTGGGACTTATGAATATCTTAAAAGTCAATTCATTCATGACAAAAGTGCTATCAGATGTATAAAACTAATCTAGGAAATATCTAGAATGTTTAAAACGTAAGGAAATAAACATTATAGTTCATACTTGCATTTTGCACGAGGCAAGTGTGCGATTTTTTCAGAATTTGGTGAATTTTTTAAGACAAAAATTTTTGAATTTCCAAGTTTTTGAAATTCAATTTACTCACAATGTACATTAAAGACTGGTTCCCTATTTTGATGATGTCTTTGTGGTGTAAAGATTTCTCCTCGCCTTTTACACACTCCTGGTCATTCACTTTCGTGCCAGTTGAACTCTGAAATTCAAAATATACATTTTATCGTCAAAACGACTGAAGGTTTTTATTACTTATCTTGTAATGAAAAAATCATTATGAAATTCAACACCAAAAATGAAATATTAAATTAAAAAGAATGTTATTTTCTATTGAAGTTTCGAAAATCAAAATTTCAAAAAATTAAGTTTTACTTACGTTTCGATCTATAATTTTCATTGAGTTAGTTTGTGGATCGTACTTGAACCAACAATGCACTTCGGACACTTTTAAGTCTTCGAGACATATGTTTCGGTCACGCATCCGACCAACTAATAACTATGACGAAAAATGATAAAAATTAGTTTTATAATTCATTTCTTTTGTAATATTGTCTCTATTTAATTTAATTTCTAATAAATACTTACCATTTTTTTGCTTTTGGAGACCCAGAAATGTTCTCCCGAGCTCTTCCCTATGACTTTAAAATAAACTTTTGACTATTTTATTTTTCTTTGTGTTGTGTTTGATCCGCTAAAAAAAATTAATTGACAAAATAAATAAAGTTGATTTGGAACAATATAAATTAATATGCTGAACACAATGCAAAGGAATAGAGGAATAAGAAAAAGAAATAACGGTTGTACTTCTGTATAATTTGATATTGTTTTAGGTTATAGTTCTTACTCTTATTTGTCATTGTGTTCGGGACAAAAGTAGAAAAAACGAGTAATGTCTACGATATTATTCGAGGTTAAGGCGGTATGAGTTCACTTCAATTTAACCTCTAATATAATATAATACAATTTTTCAAAACAAAAAATGTATCAGGACAAAGATAATTCGCCTAAGAATTTCCTGATATAATTTTTGTTATTGAAAATATTGTTGTATTAGTCCACGATCTTGAGCCATTTTTGTAAACAAACCCGCCGTTTTCATATTGCCTTAAGTGTCCTCATTGGCTGTAATTGTGTTATCCAACAAATGAATAAAACAGTTACAAACATTGATAAGCAAAAATTGAACTGTTAACATAACATTCACTTGTCAATTGATGTGGAACTACATCTAGGTTCCGCATGCACAATGGTTTTTATAGAGATTTCTCTCTGATGGGACCAAGCAACCTACTACTACTACTACTACTACTACTACTACTACTACTACTACTACTACTATAACATTCACTAAAAATGTTTAAGTAAAAAAGACTTACACTGACACTAAAGCTTGTAAATATAGGATAGCGCAGGGTGGCATTAGGCGTTCTCAGGCGTTCTCGGCTGTTCTCGGCGTTCTCGTCTGTTCTGGTCCATTCTGGTTGGTCCCAGTCAGACTCAGTTCTAGCCAAAATCTGCCAGAATCTGGCCCAGATCCCACTGCAGGCGGCGCTGAAGACGGTTGACGCCAATTCAAATGTGACGGCGCGGCAACGTGGCTTGTACGCGCAGCTCTGTTTTGATGCTTCATCAAACATTTTTTTTAACTGTAACCGTTGGGCACTGCCGGTCGCCAGGGAGTAGAGGGACTCTACCAGGGAGGAGACAAATTCAGTGGCCACGGAACATATTTTCGTCAAATGCTGAAAATGAAACGTAAAGATGCAAATTTTAAGACATTTTAAAACCCATTGTTCGTTGGAATAAAAAAATTACTTACACATTTTTCAAACAATGAGAAATTTTACTAAAATCTTAACCCATTTCTTGCCATTTATGCATAAAGTCCTTAGCATAAATGCATCTTTCAAGAATCGTTTTTTATGTCTTGAACTTATAGCTATTGATATAATATTTTTAATGTTTGGCAAAAAACGGGTTAACCAATTTCGCAAATTACGAAATCGAATGAAAAAATGGATTGATTTGTTATAGATGTTTAGATATAGTCTGCAAAACCCTCTGTTAAAATTAAGAATGGAGTGGAACTAACAGAAGTTATATATAGACTTTTTTTGCATTTTTAAAAATTGTTTTCAACCATTTAATATTAATTGAAATTAATGGACTTTTATGGATGCTAATATGGTAAATTGAGAGGAATCAAAATTTATACCAAATAAAAAATAATTAAAAAAAAATTAACTTCAAAGATGGATATAAAAGCAAGAATATGCAATTCAAAATCTTATTTTGTATAAAAAATCTAATTTGTTATATTACAATGAAAATGCCGTGGTTCAGACATTATTTACGGTTTCGTTTCAAGACCAACACTCCAGACGGGGTGATTTTATATATGCGAAGAACAAAAGGCGATGTTCTGGCTCTGCAACTGCGCGACAGTTCAACGTAACTAAACCTTGATCTGGATTCTAGAATTACGAAGACGTTGTCATCTCTCGAAACGAGAAGAATATTTTGTTTTTGCTTGAGTATGTTTTTCAATACTAAGCAAGATCAGTAGCTAATTTTAAACAAAAACAATAATATGTATTAGTAACATCAGCTTCGTTGGCTGCATGCAAACGATTAGTATTGATGGAAATTTTAAACTGCCTTGACCTGTGAAGATTTTTGCTGCAATCCTCATGCTTGCAAACATCAAAGGATCTTGAGACGATTCAGTCTTCTTAAAAAATATATATATTTGAAAAAAAAGCTATATAAAAAAAAAACTTGACAAATTATTATTTTTATTTGTTGTGTTGAGCTGGCTCAGTTATGCTTCACGGCCAGTTTCAAACACTTTCTTAATTTTTATTTTAATAAATTTTGATTTTAAAGTAGAGCTCTATTCGCTTATTGCAAAATTAATCAAACTATTAAATTATTTTAATGACATTTAATGTTATTCGGATTTTTGAATGAGACTCTCTGATTTAAACAAAAAGACCGAACGTTTCATAAAAATAATCAACCAAAGTATTTTATCATGAATTTATTTTCTTGAATATGAACAAAACAAACAAACAAACAAAATATAAATTTTAACCCTTACTTGACACACTATCAAAAGTTACACAATTGTCACACGGGGTCCAAACGACCCAGCGCAAAAAATGTTAATAACTTTTGTATTTGTTTATATATCGGTCTGAAAAAAATTACACATTTCTTTGAAGCTTTGTCAAGATTGTTGTATGATTATCGAAGTTGTTTTTCATTGTTTAATTAACAAAAAAAAATATCGAAAAAAAAAAACAGAAAAATGCTTTTTTTTTTTTTAAAAATTCATAACTTTTTAATTTTAAATATATTTTTTCGTGAAAATTTGTGAGTGTACGTAGGAATAGGTACTCTTTAAAGTAAAAATGAATGCAAAGGCGGTTCTTCCAAAAAAGGTATTTATTTTGCAAAATGAATGGGAAAAAATGAAGGTACAAAAAAGACATAGTTTTTACTTAATTTCTGCCGTTTAATTATGTCTAAAGTCTTGGTTTTATTACAAATAGTATTCTACTTGAAATTAACAAACTAAAATAACATTCTGATGGGAATGATACAATTTTACTGTTCTCCCGCGCATTCGACACACAAATACATTCGGTGGTCGTCGCACATTGGTCGGAGGCACGAAGGGCACTGCATTTTCGTTTTTTTGTCTTTATTTCGACGACAAACAGTGCACCTCACCTCTGTAGGGAGTTCTGGTTGATCAGCTGTGATGACAGAGGGTTCATCCAACCCAAAATATTTTTTATTTTTTGGACACTTTGATTCCAATTCGGACAAGGGGATTCTGAAGCCTCGTCATCATGAATGGTCTTGCAAGATACAAATGCTACTCGGTCGCCCTCGAGGTCTGGCATTCCTTTGTGCTAGGGGGAGGTCCTCCAGGTCGTCCTCGTTGTCCACCTCCATACCGTTGTTACTTTGAATCCTCAGCAGCCGTTGCTGCAACGGCATGTTTTCCTCGTCGCTGTCCTCATCGTCCTCGGAAGGTTGATACTCGTCGGTATCAACTTCCTCATCTTCTTCGGACAGCCTGTCTTCCTCCCCAGAGGAGGCTTCGTCCAGGTAGTCGACTTCCTCGTCGTCCGTCTTCAATAAATCACGCATAAGGCGATCACGCAAGTTATACCGCGCCATGTGCGATACTAACAAAAAAACAGTGAGTTATAACTTATGTTTTTTATTTACAAAAAAAATTTTTTTAACTTTTCACGTATACTTACTTTGAAAATTGTCCGAAAATCACAAAAAACACCAAAAAGAAAGTTGCTCCAAAACGCACTTGAGATTACGGCTTTGTCACTCCCGGGCTAAAACGACCCCAGCCAACTTTGACGCGCTCCTTTCGACAGCCGAATTTGAACTGACTAACTTTTACCGAAGAGAACGTTAGTTTGGACACTCCCCTAAATACCTCCGGAGCCACGTGCCCGAATTCTAATGGTTTGTTCGAGAAAAATCGGTTCGAACAAACCGTGGGGTCGTTTTGACCCCAAGTGTCAAGTAAGGGTTAAGAAAAATGTGGGTTCCCGACCCGAACAAGCCCTATTTTACTCAATTAATTAATCGATAATGGATTTAATTGATTTCGAAAAGTGAATTTGAAAAAAAACTATAATGCTCTCGAATTTCTCCTTGAGCTGTCAAAATTATTTCTTTCGAATTTCTCCTCGAGCAATTTTGTTTCTGATTTGGAATGAAGCTCGCGAATCTCTCCTTGAGCTTCTTTCAACTGAACGAGTATGGCTCTCACCAAAACTATCAGTTTTATCTAATTTCAATTTAATTTTAATCGATTTAAGAAAGAAAAAAAATGAAAGCGAAAATGATTTAAAATAAAAATAAAAAAAAAAGAATTAAAAGAAAAAAAAATTGAAAATTAAAAGAAAGAATGACTTTGACAGCTATGCTCAAGGTTTGCACCAAGAGCGCCACCTAGCTGTCAGCTTAACCCTCAAAAATTGGCTTCCGCCTTTTTTAAAAAATGAAAGAAAATGAATTGATCGCGACTTTCGCCTTGATCTAAACAATTACCTTGCAAGGCTCTCGCCTCTGACGCAAAATCCTCTGCTGCGTGGCCTATTTGAGGTTATCCACCTTGGGCACAATAAGCACTAGGTCACGCGCGTGACACACTCGGGAGGGTTGTTTCAGCTCGGTCTTTCAACCGCAAGTGAAGATTTCGGCCACCTAGCCCACTATTGTGCCTTTTCGGTCGACCTCAGCGCACCAATAGTGAGCGAGGTGGCTAATTCTCAGAATTCTGCACGATTGTGCAGCGTTTCCCTTACTTTGCTACCGTTGACCAATCAGAGCGCCGCTCGCACTTTACTGTGCCAATCAGAAAATTAGAAATGAAAATTTTTTTTATTTTTAATTGAATTAAATAAAACAAAGTATCAAAATTGTCTATTAATCACGCTGATCACGTTTATGTAATTTGTTTCGCAAAATGATAACTAGAACTGATTTTATTAATGATTGAAGTTGCGAGTTGACAGGTCGTGGCGAGCTTGCCAGCGCCAACACACCGGCCGGCGACAACAATCAGCTGATCTCTGCGACTTTGATTCTAGTTTGAATATTTGTTTAACTGAAAAAAATTTGTGATCAAAAATCAAGTTAATTAATAAGGAATCGATCTATGAGATCAGTTTTGCCGATACAAGTCAAAAATTCATGTAATTTAATGAATGAAAGTTGTCAACAAGGCTCTCGCCGTAACGCGCATGCGCGTCAGTTGATTGTCGCCGCAGACCGTTGGTTATAAATATGGGTAGACTTGACTTTCCGGTCAGTTGATCTAATGAGACGTTAAAATCTGTAGTCAGACTTCTGACGAATTCATCTGATGATATCATTCGAGTGATAAAAAAATTGCAATTCTAAAGAAGGGACAAAACCATTTGCAAGTAAAATTTGCAAGTAAAAAAGCACGGTCACTGGATCGATACTAAAATTGATGTAGACGGTAGTAGACCGCTTGAGCCTTTCCCAGTGACTTGCGATATTCTTGCCGTAGAGAACTGTGGCGATTTTACACTATAATAACGTTATGGATGAGTAATGCTAATCCTTACCAAAGGTTATGAAAAAACGGAAAGTCTTACCCAGGACAATAAATACGATGCAAAAGATCAATCGAATAGTAGCTTTGATGAACAGGTAAACGACTTCGAAACTTTTTAATACGACGTCAGGTGAGTAAAAAAAGAAAAAATAGAAACTGAAAACTAACAATGAATTGAAATTTAATTTGTTCGAACTCGAAAAATAACCAAAATCATTTTCATATTGTAATTTTTTTAAATAGATTTTCCTGCAAATCTTGGGCGAGCTCATCCAAGTGGGAGAATTGGCGGTTCTCCTACTTGTAAGGTACGATTTTTTCTCTTACGAGTGGGAGAATCGGCCGCTCTTCCACAAGTAAGGGAAACTAATTAAAATACTGTTTGTCTCATTACAGATCTCTCTAGCACTGTAATGACAATCCGCGTATTTGACACAACAGTTAGTCTGCCAGAATTTGACAGGGGTCACAGCGGATACATTTATTTCGAATTTAAAACAATAATGGGGAGCAGCGTAATCATTCACAATAAAGGTCCTACATATAACATCAAAGTTTCGATTCTTGAAGGCAACTAGATTCGTTTCTAATACAATGCCGAAGACGGTCCCGTGACTGTCAGTATACAATGATCTTTTTGTCCGGCACACAGCGAATCGAACTAAGTTTCAGTTGAGCGCAACCATATCCAGATGAAGGGCAAGGTTTAAGAACCAGTAGAATCCATACGTGCGCTTCATCTCATATCGGAACTTATTATGGGAGCTACAACTGACGGTTAAGTTGGTTGCTTCATGGCGTTGTTGCTGAACGAAAGGTTGCGGCAAATTCAAAGAAAAGCTTGCGAAACTAAGAATGGTGTGAGCGAAGAATGTGTTGTGCACATCAAGCACAAACAACTGGCATCTCTAGGTGGTTTATGGTTTCGGCTTTGAATGTAGCAAACTATCCCAAGACATTTTTGCTTTAGGAAATTACTGTGCAAATAAGTTAGTATCTAATAAAAAATTATCATTTCAGAGTGAAGAACATTCTATTATATTAGTTATGATATGGAAAATTGTGAAAAATTATCCAGAAATCAATTATGCATCAATTTATGCATTTTTATACGAAATCGAATACACAAAAGTAATTCTTTTTAATTGATAACAAATGAAAATCTAGGGTACAAATGTGCCACAGGTATTATCCTATCCTATCCTATTCTATGCTATCCTATCCTATCCTACTCATATATAAAAATGTAACTATGTTTGTTTGTTTATTTGTTTGTTTGTTTTTCTGAGCATCACGCTGAAACGCAGCATTAGAAAACAATTCCAACGCATCAGGGAGACTCTTTGAACTCTTAGAATTATTATAAGCTACGTTAAAACTCAATTTTTGAATTTTTTTTCGAAGAAAGTTGTCAAAAGATATTGTCAGTTTATTGAAAATAATCAATTTTTGCGCAGATTCAATGAATACAGTAAGTCTCTGTACTTCATAAATTATGACAGGCTACAAGAAAACGAAATTCATACATTTTTTCATATAATTTTTCCATATTTGGTATTTTTTCGATACTGTAATCATCATATGATGCATAGCTTAATATGTTAGAGTTACTGTAGGCCACATAAAATAGTAATTTAAAAATTTTTTTGGATTCGGAATTCTTTTCAAACTAGCTGAACTCCCTCGCTTCGCTCGGGCATCAGCTTCGCTGCACTATTTAACGCAACATATTCTCATTTTTATTATATTAGTAGGATAAGGAAGGAATGTATGTATGTACTTATGTAGTGTGTTCGCGAAAAATCTGAAAATTTTCAAAAAACTAGAAGAATTTTTTTGCAATTTTCTCCGAAAAAATTTGAGAAATTGATTTCTAATGTAGCCTACGTTAATTATGAGAGTCCAAAGAATCGCGTTGATGAGTTGAAATCATTTCCGAGCGCTTCGTTTAGGCGTGATGCTTAGACAAACAAACAAACATATTCTCAGTATTATTATTATGTTAAATTTCGATTAACCTCGATAAACAAAAATGAATAAAAACGATTGGAATTTAGCTTTTTGAATAATAAAAAAAAATATTTTGTTGTTGAGCTAGCTCAGTTATGCTTCACGGCCAGCTGCAAACAACGAAACCAACAAAACAGTTTTATTTTGGGCAGAAAAATGAAAGAAAATAAATGAAAATGATTGTTGTTAACTCAATCAAATGAAACAAAACAAAAAACTAAATTTTTAATCTCAAAATGTGGGTTACCCGACCCGAGCGCTGCGAAATCTTTGCTGTCTTATTTAAAAAAAACACGAAATAATTTTATCTATAGAGAAAAACACGAATTTTGGCTTGATTAGGGCTCTCACCCTGATCAAGATCGGAAAGAGTACTAAATTTACTCGCCTAGCTCTCACCAGGGAGTCTTCTCCAGCTCTCACCGGAGGAAAACACAAAAAAATGAAAATTAATCTTATTTCACCCGGCTCTCACCGAGTACCTAGCCTTCACCAGGGTTTTTACCTACCTAGCCTTCACCAGGAAGTCTTTCCGGCTCTCACCAGAGGTTTGGCTGCTTCTAGCTCTCACCAGAAGCGGTGCCGAAGCTCGATTCGGCCCTCGCTAAGGTGGCTTTTTGCTCGACGCCCGCGCGCCAATCAGCGTTCAGTTCGCTGTCTTTTTCCCGCTGCATCTATCTCTCTCCGTTTGAGATTTGCACATTTTCCCTTTCCATGTTCCCGGGAACCAATCAGAATCGAGTATCTCTTCGATTGCAATTTATCGTTATGGAAAAGTACTATTTTCTATTGTTTTCATGTTTTTCAGGTTCTTTAATTATTAAACTAACTTATACAATGATTTTTTATGTAAAACTATGCTTTTCTAGCTTGATTCTACGTTGTTGAAGTGGTTCGAGCCCGCTGGCCGATCGACCTGTCAAAACCACTTCAACAACAAATTATACATGTTTAATTTTAATGAAATTAGCAAACAAACTGACCAATTTGTGCAGCAACTCGTCCGGTTCGCCTGATCTGCTTTGTCGTCGCCGCACACTTTTTTATCTGCTAATTGTTGCTAAAACTACGAGTCGACACGACCCCGACAATCACAACATCGACAATGTCTTTGTCGGTTGGTCTCGCCGACTTTCAAATTCGAAATAAAACAATAACGATGAAAAGAAAAAAAATAACCAGATGAAAAAATTCTAAATTAATTTTTGAATCGATCTGTCAGTTTACTTTTTGTCTTTAATTAATTGTTTAATTGAAAAAAGCAATTGAAAGTGTGTATTTTGACGTTTTCCGTTGGTCTACGCGAACGCCACCTAGTCGCTGGCAGTTGGTTGTCGTGTTCGCGTCGTGTCGGCTCGGCGTCCGCCTTTTTGGCTTTTTAGCAGCTTTTCCAGGTATTTATCATCAATTTTGTTCAGATGACTCGATTCCTTATTTAATTAGCTTCAATTTGATACATTTGGGCAGTCGCCGCAATGTTTATTTGCTTTGTTATTTAGTTTTCAAAAGTTGGTTAGGTTCGGTTTGTCGCCGGTTTGTTTACATCTGTCACTTTGTGAAAAATCAAGAGTTGGCATAAAAAAAATGAAAATGAAAAGGAAAGATCAATGATTTGTTTAAAGAAATGAAAGGGAATCGAGTCATCTGAATTATGAATTAATGTTTTTTCTTTTTTTTTTATTAATTTGTTTGTTCGATTTCAGGTATAGGCGGTGATGTTACAATTATATTAGTACGATAGGATAGGATAGGATAGAATAGAATTGAATAGGATAGTAGAATATGTAAAAATTTTCATCATTTCTTCATTCAGCAGAAAAAACTTCAAAAGTATTATAGAACGCCTTCTTTGCAATTCTTTAGTATGTCACTCAAAGTATAATCCCTGATAAAGTTCGAACAGCTGTCTAATATCTTAACATTAGAAAACCTGGAGTTTCCTGTTTTGTTTTTTGTGCGTTACTGTTTTTTGAGAGCTAATGTGTTTTTATCGTTATTTAACTGCTTATCATTATTATTGGGAATGTGTAAATTGTTTTATTGAACAACAGATCGTAAATATATTGTTATTTAGATATATTTATTCGAATTTTTGTTAAAGTCATGCCTAGACAAAAAATCATTCAGACAAACAAATTCAGTCTTGTCTTATAATTTTTATAGTAAAAAACAAACAAAACCAGTAATTTTACTTTGTTGTTCAAACTTGTCTGTGGGAAGGATCCCAAACAAGCACTGTAAAAATAAACAATATCAAAAACGACAAATTTGAACGAGCAGTTTAAATTTAAACATTGTTAATTTCAAACATAGCGTGAAAAACGGACAGCAACTATGACGATCACAGTAAAAACAAACAAAAACAAAATGATCAGGTTAAAAAGTAGCGCTGTAAAATTAAAGAGAATCAAAAACAACAAATTATGACAAGCAGTGTAAAATCAAAATTTTGTGCTTTATTGTATTAATACACACTGTGATAATAAACTAAGATGGCGGCTGATGACATCTTAAATGAGCAAAAATAAAAACTTTTTCCCAATATCAGTACAGCGATTTTTATCATTTTAAGTCGGCAATAGCCGCCATCATTGTTTATTATTACAGTGCGTATTATTACACGTAAAGATTTATATTTTTTCAATTTTATAATTAAATAAAATTACTTCTATTTTTTATCATTCTTTATCTTTTCGTTGATTATCATATTTTATGTCTGCTATTCACACTATGTTTGAATTTACAAAATTTTGATTTTACACTGCTTGTCATAATTTGTTGTTTTTGATTCTCTTTAATTTTACAGCGCTACTTTTTAACCTGATCATTTTGTTTTTGTTTGTTTTTACTGTGATCGTCATAGTTGCTGTCCGTTTTTCACGCTATGTTTGAAATTAACAATGTTTAAATTTAAACTGCTCGTTCAAATTCGTCGTTTTTGATATTGTTCATTTTTACAGTGCTTGTTTGGGATCCTCCCTATTCTGTGCAGCATGTTTACAAAACAACTTCTCAAAATGAAGTGCTAACGGATAAATGTTTTACAAATACCATTTGATCAAAATTACCGTTTTTGCGATAATTTTGAATATTCAATTACAGATTATTAATAATTATCAGTTATAATTGATTAATTTTTGTCGAAAAACAGGAGTCGATTATCAAACTTCTTTGGATTTTTCTGTTTTTTTGCCTTATTTGTTGAAAAAAATTGTAACAAATTGACTTTGAACAATAAAAATATGTTATTAGATCTTAATCATAATTATTTAATAAAGATATTATTCATATACACATAAATAACATTTAATTGTTTATTCAAAATTGAAGATAATCAATTTTATCGTCACAAACGCACGAAATTTGTGCGTCCGGCTTCTAGGTAGATATAGTTTTTTTTTTCTCATAAACAACGCAATTAATCAAAAAATTGATGAAACCATCTAAAAGTACTTCAGAAAATATTAAAATTCACAAAGAATTTACTTTATCTCAAATTACAAAAGTAGTGTGGAATGAAAATCGAAACGCAAAAACAGATTTTGCGCGGTCCGGACTTCTACATCACATTGTGAATCGTCGGGGGTTGTTGTCTCAAAGTCGATATCAGGAGGCACGGCAGTGACTCTGGCCAACTACCGCCAGAAAATTGTTGTGCCGCAGCACAACTTTGTCTTATTTTATGTCAAATTTAATGATTTTTACTAATTTCAATTAACATTAATAAAAGTCTCGAATTAAAATATCATTTCGGCCGGATGTCTGGGACATCCGAGCCGCTAATCAACTGTTGTCATTTGATAATTATCAAATATCGTAAATTCGACTCGACCATCGTTTTGATGATCGAGCATGGGAAATTTTCCAGTTTTGTACATGATTTTGCTGAGACCCCGCGCTCCACGTGTGCCCACCAAGGCACGATTCAGCGGTTTTTTGGCAAAATCTGAGGGGCGATCGTCGCTGACGACCGGCCGGACGCTCCCGTGATGGGCGTCAGAATCAATCTTAACGACACAATAAATCAAGAGCTCCGAGCTCCTAATCTTCTAATTAATCCCGCCGACGGGACTTAGTCTGATTCTCCGCCGCGCCGCGACACCGCGAATATCAAACACTTACAAATATTACACTCAAAAGAAGTATCTTAGCTATTCCAAATTTTGTTCACGCGCTGTATCCTCAGCAATACAAATTTTAAAAGGTTTATTTGAGTTATTTTTATTTAACTCAAACCACCCCTGCACAACAGTTTTGGCGACGAGGATGGGATATCGTGCGTCGTAGTATCCCCGGTTTTAATTTCGAATCACGAAAACGATCGACAAGTGCGCGACAAATTCGTGTGCCAAGCAACAACCAAATGCCCAGCCAACCAACCGATCAACCCAGAGGACCGATCCGAATCGTCATCTCAGAGGCTCATAACCGGGGAACCAACGTCACCCAGTCCAGACCGGAGCCTAGCCAACCTCCACAAGGGTCGTAAGACAGGCGCCTAGACGCCACCTCATCAACGGACGGAAAAGCGAGCAGCCCCCTAAGCCCGGTGACCAGAAGAGACAACCTGCCAAGCACCCAGCACCCAGAAAGGGCACCACCAGGACCCGTCTAAGACGCTGTTGCCAACCAAGTCCCGAAGGACGAAGCATCCAGCCAACCACCTGCCTGCCGACTGCCAGCCAGCCAGCCAGTTTCAACACGTCGAGCCGGTCGACAAATGGTGAGATCGAATTTGAAAAATTCCGTCCCCCCAGTTTGCCCTCGCGCTCCGCGCTCTAGAACACCTTCATAACCAGTTTAAACGCATTATCATCTAGAATGGATCAAAATCGGAACCAAACCCCCACCCCTATACGATAACGTTGTACTAGAACAACCCGCGAATAAATCACGCACCAACATGAACGGAGATGCAAGAAATCATAACCCCGCACACAATCATCACAGGAGACAAATTCCTGTAATGAGACTCGAAGATAACGAACACGCGCCACAAAACGTGAACGGCACACTTCAACGCGCCATGCGATAAACGCGATCCCTATCTGTGACGGATCCCCGGTATCCGTAAGTAAATTCACGCGATCGCTAAGACATATTTCACAAAATTTACGCCTAAACGAGGAGCAAAACTACTAATTTTATTAGGGGGCCGCTTAGCCGGAGTGGCACTAGACCACTATATATAAATCTTCCCGAGTACCAGAACATTGAGGACCTTATCGCGGACTTCAGATTCCGTTTCGGCGATAACATAAATATCGCCACTCTTTTAGGTAACATTAGAAGCGAACAAATGACCCGAGGCGATTTCGTCTCTCAATTTGCGACAAAATAGAATCCGCCGTAAGCCGCGCAAAAAGCTATATCGATAACAATAAGGGACTCACTCCCGAGAGATTGACACATACCGAGAACTAGTTGATTCAACCGCATTAGAACATTTCCTCGACTCCTTACTCCCCCGACCTTGAAGTTCGCACAAAAATTATGCGTCCCGCAACGCTTCCTTCCGCGATAACAATTGCCAATCGAAGTAGAGGCGAAACTCAAGAAATCAAACGCTGATTTCGTAAACCTAACGAAAAGAACGCGAAATATAAATCTTAACCAACAGAACACATACTGTGTGGTGCACGGCAATTGCAACCATACCACGGAACAATGCCGCGAAATACAAAATTTAAGCTCACAAAGAAATTCACGCCCTACAGTTCAAAATGCCGCCCCAAACAGAAACTACAGCGGGAATTACAATACAAATAATCATAATGACAGGTACGAGAACAGACGACCAAACAATGGGTACAGACCAGAAAGAAACTTTAATAATCAAAATTTCAATCGCGAGAACACGAACCGCGATCAACGCCCGAACAATAATTTTTCACCACGAAATAATTATTCTCAAAATTCTCAAGGGTTCAGGCAAGACAACCGAACCAACTACAATAATTACCCACAAACCAGCCGTGATAACTACAATTCAAATAATTATAATCGCGGCAACCAAAATACAATCAAAATCGAAATTACAGTCAAAACCAAAACTACGGCCAAAATCGAAATTTAAACCAAAACAACTCAAATTACCAATCAAACAATTCCAATCGTGGCAATCACAATCCGAACCAAGGCAGATACAATTAAGGCGCAAATGCTCCCCAAATAATGATTTCCGCCAAAACTATAACGAACCCAGACAGAACCCAGTGTGGCCAACAAGGTCCGTCAAGTATGTTAAACCCCGCCGTACATGCAAGAGGCTAGAGCCCAGCAAAATCAAGGGCAGGTACACTTGACCAATGCATCGCGTAATTTTGATTCGAATACAAGTGTCCCAAAAAACGGGAAGCGGCCCGACGGCCGGCCTGCAGTCCAATTTGCACACCAAATGTAACTGCCAGAATTTTGTTAGGCCATGCCGGGATAACTAAGGCACCCACCGTTGAGGTTAATTGTCCTGAAATTTCCAAGGAAAAGGCCCTGTTTTGGTTGACACTGGAGCCGAACTAAACGTCGTTAAGCAAAGCCGGCTTATCAAAACTCTTTATGGCGACACAAGTGTCAAATTTGATTTAAATAGGAATCACTCCTAACCCCGTACAACGCGAGCCCAAGTTTTCTTAACGATCGCAGATCGCTCGTTCCGTCCAAGTCGTGCGTGACGAGGAGTTTAGTATCAAGGAGGACGCAATCCTGGGCTCACGATTTTTTTGAACGAAGATGTCGATATCTCTTAAGACAAAAGGCTCTGAAAATAAGGCGACCTCGCCATCCCCTTCGCTCGAGGCGAATTTACGCAAATTCCCGCCCGATGCATGAAGCTGGATTATGTACGCCGTTACAAATTGTCAAACGTTCCCGTTGGTCTCTTGGAGCGCGTCGAAACCGCGAATTACATTTATATCGGACAAAGTATAATCACACAGCAAAGACGGAATCGATAACACGTACGCATACAACACGTCGTGCGAGCCATATCCATACCGACACCCGTTGTCCGAAGCTACAACCAATTGATTTACACGCCCTGCAACCAGTGAACGAAAAATCGAGGATTATGCATAATAGAACCGTAGAACCCCGGGACGAAAGGGCAAAGAAAATCTTGAACGACATGGATTTAGACCACCTTGACGAGTACGAAAGAGATGAAGTAGTCACGCTCGTGAATCACAACACCGATCTCTTCCACTGGAAGGAGACACATTGTCGGCCACCAACTTCGTGAGCACACAATCGAATTAACAGACCCAATACCAGTAAAATCAAAACTATAACCGATATCCGCCGTGCCACCGCAAGGAGATAGACCGGCAAGTAAACGAACTACTTGACCAGGTATAATCAACCCTCAAGAAGCCCTATTCGAGTCCGGTGTGGCTGGTTCCCAAAAAACCAGGCCCCGACGGCCTCCCCAAATTCAGAATGGTGTTGACTACCGTGACCCTTAATAGCAAGACCATAGCGAATGCGTATCCCCTCTCCCAAATATCCAGACAATCCTAGACTCCCTCTCAAAGCACAATACTTCACCACCATCGACCTATACTCCTCATTCCACCAAATACCCATGGCCGAAAAGGACATCCACAAGACAGCATTTTCTGTGGAGCGAGGTTCATTTCGAATTTTGTCGCCTCCCTTTTGGCCTACGAAATTCCCCAGCAACCTTCCAGGCCCTAATGGATGCCGTCTTGGCTGGCCGACTAACCTTGACCTCCACGTATTTTTAGACGATACAATCATATTTGCGAACCTTAGACGAACACAACCGCAAGTTTTGCCGATTCGCGGAGCGTCTCCGTGAAGCTAACCTCAAGGTCAAAGCCGAAAAAATGCTCATTCTTGAAAAGATCCGTCACTTACCTCGGTCACGTAATTTCAAACGAGGGCGTTTCCCCAGATCCGAAAAAGATCGAAGCCGTTAAGTCGTACCCGTCCCAACAGCCCCAACAAAGAAAATAAAACAATTTCTTGGGCTAGCAAACTATTATAGGAGATTTATTGCCGATTTCGTTGAATGTTCGAAACCTATGACAAAATTGTTAAAAGGCGGTACCGTTCAACTGGACCGAAGAACACAAAAACGCTTTGATAAAAAAGAGACAAACTCATAAATTATCCGTATTGCAATACCCATTTACGATAAAGAGTTTGTACTGACCACGGACGCCTCGAACTACGGAACCGGGGCAGTACTTAGTCAAGATTTCGACGGAAAAGACCTGCCTATCGCTTACGCCTCAAAAACTTTGAACGATGCCGAAACCAGGTATTCTACCACCGAACGCGAACTACTTGCTATCGTGTACGCGGTCCATCATTTTCGCCCTTACCTCCTGGGCAAACCTTTTACGATCGTCTGCGATCACCAAAGTCTCCAGTGGCTTGATGGGCTTAAGGACCCAAGCTCAAGGTTAGCGAGATGGAAGGTAAGGTTATCCGATTACCAATATCGAATCAAATACAAACCTGGGAAAACTAATGTAGTAGCGGACGCCCTCTGGTCGCGCAACCCGCTCAAAACCGAAAATCAAACCGCGGAAATAAAAAGGTATAAAAGGAGACGCCACGTAGAAGATAAAAGTTCGTCGCAATCCAGCAGCAGCAGACCACCCAAGAAAACGCAAAGAACACAACCCGCGAGTTCCGACAATATGTCACTCACGTCATCCGAATCCGCGCCAAAAAGGGGACGCGGAAGACCGCGGAAAACACCACTGTCACAACCAGCTGAAAATAGCCACAACGCTAATAAGGACGACGAAGTGTTCAAACGTCCCTTACCTGTACAAATCACCGGCACTATACCGAAGAAACGAGGGCGACCACGCAAAAATCCTCTCCCCGAGGAAACAGACGAAAGCTCTGACGAGAGCAACACCGAGGACGGTACACTTCTCCGCTCCCTGCCAATGACACGAAACCAGAGGAAAAAGCAGGAAGAAGAACGATTGAGAAAAGAAAAAGAAAAACCCGATGAACAATCAGATCCCGACGCGATTGAGGAATATAACGAAGCCAGACACCATGATAGACTCGCGCCATGGAAACCCGGGACACAGAAGTTCACCGATGCGCGGCCTTACGTGCACAAAGACATTTTCCCAATTGAAAAAACCTCGGTCAACCCCACCCCGAAACGAAATATCAAACGCAACCACAAAGGAGCGAAGACAAAGCTCCAAGCGGCGGGCGCGATCCGTCGGAAAATCATAAAACAAAACTGATACAGCGAATTATAGAAGAAATTAAGAAACTGAGGTCAGCCTCCGAAGAATCAAGCCCTAGTACCGAACCGTACGACATTCTCAAAAATCGAGCCCCTCGGATTGCGGTCGAAAGCTACCAAGCAGATAATGTACGTCTGACAAACCGCCCCCTACTCGACGAAGCGGTCCATATTGCATATTTCATTTCAAGCGATGCTTACATTGGGTCTCCCACACTTACACTATTAGCCGCCGCCGGTCTAATAAACGAAACGGAACTCCAAGCCATGAATTTGAAAATAAAAAATGTAGTTATCACGAGCGTAGCCAACGCAACGTTATACGGCCTTGTAATTAAGGAAAACTGGTGGGAAGCTCCAGAAAGGGAAATTATAGACGCCACGCTTATTAAGTTGCGCGGAAAAATAAGCTTTGAGAAGGTCCCTTCGATTCGTATGGGCAGAGACACAAAAATGGTGACAAAAGCTCAATGGAGTGATGTCATAAGGTCAATCCGATTATATTTCTTTAATACTAAAATCATGTTCTATTTACACGACGAACAATCAGGTCCAGAAAAAGCCGCTTCGGTTCCTACGCCAACTGAAAGGTCACCAGAATCTACCCAAGAAAAATTTCCCTCAACCCCACCTCAGCAGCCGGATTTTCCTCCACCACTCCACTCAGAAACCAGCGATGACATCCCCGCTATTCCCTTCGATCCTGGACCACCACCTCTACACCTCACCCCCAAAATAATAGTCCAACAAGAAACCACAGCAAGCGACGTTGAGATGTTACCAGAATTCCCTGAAACAGACCCACCCTCCTTAGCCTATGATGAACTACCTTTAGAAAGTCCAACCAGCGAAAACGACCCCTATCCTTCTCAAGACGAAGCGCGAAACAAACAAGAGTTAAATATAAATGTAGTTGAAGCAAATCAAACAATAATACACGAACACGGGCACATTGTATTTTTCATGTCGGCCGACTGCGACACAAACTCCGAAACAATGCGCGTCCTCTGCGAAAAGGAGTTTATTAACAAACAAAATTTAATAGCCCAGAAACCAAAAGTCGGAGAGGTAATTGCAACCAAAAAAGGGAAAACCTTCTACTTCGGTCTAGTGATCAAGAACAATTCGTCGTCTGCTGTGAGTAAACATGACACCAATTCTTATACGCTCTCTCATTTTTCTGAATAAGAGTAACTAATACTTTTGTTTGTTGGAGAGAAAACGTTTGTTACAGATAGTGCAAGGGTTGCACTCGCTTTTGCGAGACTGAGTGCAGTTTGAGCACGACTTTGAAAGTTTTAAAAACCAAATCCATTGAGACCGGCTAAGGTAACCTCACTTTTGGCTGCTTTTGCATGGGACATTCCACCTGCCCATTGAAGCGTGGCTCGTTGAGACGTCTCTCCTCGCACCACTGTTTCCTGCTTTTTGCACGCCGATCGGAGGTCCGGATCGTCGCAATGGAGGAGGCATTTTTTAAATGTTGCAAAACCAAAAAAGCTGGAAATTTCGTATGTATCAATTGTGGTGCGATTTACCACAAGTCATGTATGGACAGAGTTCGGAATATCTCCTTCATCGACGGTACGCGTGTCCTTTGCTGTACAAAAACGTTTGATAGCGATTCATTGCTTCTTGCTCACGTGAAAAATGAGCTCGATCTTTCGAAAAAACTTATTGATGAAATGGAAAAGCGCAATCTCCTACTCGAAGAGAAAATCCGTGACCTTGAACGAGAATCATTTAGAAAAGATGATGTGTCATACGCTAAAGTTCTTTCTAACCAAAAAAAGGTTCCGCCGATTATTATAAAACCAACCAAGCAAATACCGAAAGGTGTCATAATTTCGAAAATCAAGTCGCAAGTTAACATTCAAGACTTAAACATCTCGGTCGACACTGTTAGAGAGGTAAAAAACGGTTCGGTGATGATTAAGTGTAATAATGTCGAAAACAACGAAACGATGGCCAAAGAAATTAAAAAAAATAGAAAACTTGAATTGTGAAGTCAAAACATTGAGTTTGAGAAAACCGCGAGTCAAAATAGTTGATGTTTGTGAAGATGTAGATCCTGAAACCTTCGCAGACCAAATCCTTTCCCAGAACTTTGAAACCGCCGCTCCTGATGACTTAAAAATCATTCATGTCCGAAAAAACAAAAAGAGAAATAACAGTAGCATTTTTGTCGAACTGTCATCAAAGTTGTTCCAAGCGACGATGCGTGCCGGAACACTTTACGTGGGTTGGGCAGCGTTGCCGCGTTTACGAGGATTATAATCTTAGCCGTTGCTACAAGTGCTCTGGCTACGGTCACAGCGCGAAAAAGTGTACGAATGAAACTAGATGTCAGTACTGCGCGGGAGACCACGACGGTACTGCCTGTCAAAACAGAGATAACAAACAGTGCACGAACTGTTTACAATCGAATTCAAAATATAAAACTGAAAGGGATTACAAGCACCATGCTTTCGAAGAGAGCGCTTGCGAGACCTTCCAGTTTTATAAGAAACGAGCAATGGCTCAAACAGAGTATAACTGAGCAACATATTTTTCAATTTTTCTTTCTTAAATAATTATGATAGTAAACCAAATGAATAATCTAGTCAATGAAATAGTAACTTATGATTGTAACAGCTTATTGCGATTAGATGAACTAGTAACAGAAAAAAATGGTTTCCCTTATATTACATGTAAATATTAGAAGTTTGAACAAAAATTATGACAACTTAAAAGTTGCAATTAAGTCAATGAAAAAAATGCCCGATATTATAGTGTGTACTGAAACTCATAAAATTGTACTTCCAAATTTTTATGAAATAGAAGGTTATCGTTTTTGTTTTATAAATAGCGAAATAAATAAATGCGATGGTACTTGCATTTATATTTCGGATGAGATTCAACACAAGAATGAAATCATCTCTGTGGCAAAGTAAAAGCGATATTTACTGAGTGTTCTTTTAATAACGATAAATTTTTCATAACATCGCTTTATCGATCTCAATGTATCCCGATTAGTACATTTACAAAAGATTTGCGTGGACATTTATTAGAAAACAGAACTTTGAAAAATCATATAGTAATCGGTGATATAAACATAGACATACTTTTAGATAATACATACGTTGATGAATATTTGACTAATTATTATGAACTTGGTTTCCAATCGTATATAAACATACCAACCAGAATTGTTGTAAATCAGCGCCCTTCATGTTTAGATCACATTTTCGCAAAACTGTCAAACGATGAGAATGCCAAATCAATGGTGTATGATCTTGACATTACTGACCATCTTGCTACTTTACTATTTATCGAAGAAACTGTAATTTTAGAGAAACCAAAAAACAAAACTTCTTATCAAACTAAAATCAATTATGAAAAATTGTGTAAATCTTTAAATTTGGAAACATGGTATGAGATCTATAACGAGCGTGACATTAATGTAGTGGTCGACAAATTTATCGATAAATTGCAATTTCATATTAATTCATCTACCAAAACTTATACTCGTCGAAACAAAAATGTGATGCGTAACGATTGGATGACTAAAGACTTAATTAAATCTTGTAAAATAAAAGATAAACTTTACCGCGACCACAAAAAAGAACCTAGCAATATAATATTAAAAAACAAATATATGTCGTATAAGAATAAGTTGAAAAATGATATTCGAGTAGCAAAAACCAAATTCAATGACCGACTCATTGAGAGCACTTCTAATGACGCCAGAAAACTCTGGGTTTTGTCAATTCGAAACTTAAAACTAAAAAAACCGATTGTATTGAGATAGAAAAAATTAAATGTAATGAAACAACAAATTATTTAGAAAACAAAAAAGATATTGCTAATGAATTCAATCGATTTTTTTCGTCGGTGGGTCCGGAAATGGCAAAACAATTTGATAACGTCCCTTTACAGCCTTTAGATAACGAACAAATTACAATACAAGACTCTATATTTTTATATCCTGCCACTGAATCAGAAGTTTTGAAAATCATTTCACAATTAAATAGTAACAAAGCATCCGGTATTGATGACATACGAGCCAAAACTATAAAGTATGTTTCAAATTTTATATCTAAACCTTTAACTTATATAATGAATCAATGTTTAGAACTTGGAATTTTTCCTGATCAATTTAAAAAAGCCGAAATTGTACCTATTTTCAAATCAGGTGATAAAGATAAAACAACAAATTACAGACCAATCTCACTTATATCAAATTTCGCGAAGATATTAGAAAAACTGTTGAAAACTAGGATATGTAACTATATAGAAAAGCATAAAATTATTAGTCAAAATCAATACGGTTTCCAGGCGGGAAAAAGTACTGATGATGCACTAGTTAAAGTATTTGATGAAATTCATGATTCTATTAGTAAAACAACACCTTGTGTAGCAATATTTCTAGACCTTGCAAAAGCGTTCGATACTGTAAATCATAACTTTTTATTGCAGAAACTTTATAAAATTAGGTTTTAGAGGTAAAGCGTACGATCTCCTTAGTAGTTATTTGACAATAGAAAACAGATTGTGAAAATAGATGATGCATATAGTAATGAGATGTATGTACGCTGTGGTGTTCCGCAGGGCACGATCTTAGGACCTATATTATTTATTCTGTACATAAACAGTTATTAAAAGATAGAAATAGATTGCGAGATTGTATCTTTTGCAGACGATACAGTAATAATTGTTAAAGGTAAAACGTGGAATCAGGCGATAGCGACTGCCAATGTAATGATTAATAAAGTAAAGAAATGGTTATCGCAAAACCACCTTTCACTTAATACGCAAAAAACAGTATATATGACTTTTGGCAGTTACAGAAACAGCCTACCACTTGATACAAGCATTACAATACATACTTTGAATTGTGATCCTCGGACTTGTGAATGTACGCAGATAGAACGAGTATCACATACTAAGTATCTAGGTGTAATAGTGGATTCGAATTTAAACTGGACAGAGCATGTGAAAAAAGTTATGCAAAAATCTCGATACATAATCTACCTCATATACAAGCTGAAATCAATTCTTACGAGCAAACAATTGCTAACGATTTATTATGGTCTATTCTGGTCGATTGTAACGTATGGCATTGTAGTATGGGTGGTGCCCATGATATGTCAATGAATCCGCTCCTCATTATGCAAAAAAAACTAGTCAAACTTATATTTAATAAGCCACCCTTTTATTCGTCAGAGGTTTTATATATAGAAAAAACTATTATTAATGTGAGAAAGTATTTTATAGAGAAATCTATTTTCCGAAATTTAAATACACTACAAAACGAGTATAATCATTTGAAAGAAAGTCAATCAAGACGTCGAATTGTTCAAGCACCTCAAGTGCTAAAACAAATCGATAGAAGAAATCATAAGTATATAGCAACTAAAACATTTAATTTATTACCTAATGAATTAAAAGAAAAAAAGATGACTGCTCTTGTTAGTGATAAATTAATGAGGAAGTGGATCATAGACCTATCATCTTCGACAGTTGAAAGCTTATTCCATCCAGATTTGTGATATATTAGAAACTTGTAAAATGTTTTATTTTTTGTACCAAATATTTGAACTGTTTTCTTTCTTTCTACGATCTATTTTTGTTAATTACTTATGTAACACGAAATTTGTTCTTTTATGTATATTAATTGAGAGACTGTGATAATTCTGAAATAATGAGATATATTAAGCAGGTCCGCGCACGGGCAAATTGCCTTCTGCGGAGATATTATATTATATTTTTATTGTGTTAAGCGAGAAACAGGTTGCCCTTTATCCTGATCATAGAGCGGGTGGACAGAGTAGCCCAATCTTATGATCGGGTACAAGGGTTGCTATGTTGTATTGTAATCTTGCATTAACTGTAGAAAATAATATCTGTAAACTTGAATTTACACCTGTTAATAAATAAATAAATAAATAAATAAAATATCACACCTTAATGAACCCTCATGACCTGATTGACGCGCTTAAAACACTCAAGGCCATACTTGCAGAAAAGCAAATCACAGACGTCTTCATGCCATACGACCTTCAGTTGTTGAAAGACGAGACGTGGCAAGTTGTCAAACGCGTCATAAATGTAACCTTCTGCGACACGCACCATGTTTTCATATTGTGCAAAAGGGGGCTCATAGTGCCACCACCGACTATGCGCCCGGAAATAATTGAAGAATGCCATGCTGGAAAAGCTTGCGGCCACCGTGGAATCAAAACCACGTATTATAAAATTTCGCAAAGATTTTATTGGCGAAACATGCACGATCAAGTGACCGAAGCCGTGAAACGTTGCTACGCATGTCAGAAATACAAGGCCTCTCGATTAAAAACTCGTGTTCCAATGACAATCACCGATACCCAAAAGATACTTTCGAGAAAGTTAGCATCGACCTTTTCGGACCGATCCGTGGTTTCGAATCCGCAACCGAGTACAATTATATCCTGACAATGCAGGATATGCTGAGCAAATTCGTAATCGCAGTTCCCCTAGTCCACGCGACAGCCCTAGAGATTGCCCGCGCGTTTGCCCATGCTCTTATCTGCCAGTTCTCTACACCAAAAATTGTCCTCTCGGATAATGGCCCCCATTTCGTCGCAGAATTTTTCGAACAGTTACTAGAAATTTTTGGCATACAGCACGTATATTGTACCCCCTATCGACCGGAAAGCAACGGCGCCCTCGAGAGGTCTCACGCATCCCTTAAATCCTTTTTACAGTGTTACGTCGCGATAGAACCAAACTGGCCCGAATTTGTACCCCTTGCAATGTTCGCGTTTAATACGACGCCTTCCACCAGCACCAAGTTCACCTCGTTTCAGCTTATATACGGAAGAGAACCGCGAATACCAAGCGCGTACCCCGAACTCGATACCGAAGGAAAAACTTTCCACGAGTTTTACACAGATCTAACGGAGAGACTTGAAGAATACAAAAGACTAGCAGCTACGAACTTAAACGACGCGAAACAGAAGAGCAAATTTTACTTCGATCGCAAGGTACGCAATGTCGATTTTAAAGTCGGAGACTTCGTGTTTGAATTGCGAGGCGCCAAGAACACAAAATTAGAAAGAACCTATAATGGCCCCTACGAGATAATAGACATAACAGATAAGGGAAACCTAATTATAAACGCTGACGGTCAGGAAGTAAACATAAACAGGAACCGTGCGAAATTAGCCCATTTAGGAGAAGAAGAACTCCATCGGGTCATTTTACCATAATCACCCAAACAGCCCTTAATAGCAATAAATCACAATTAACTTTAACAATTAAAACAATGTGCGAAAATGAACCAAATCTTATGGCGCAGAAATTACGTCAAATTTTCATAAATTTCAAAACGCTTAAAAATTATCAAAATTTGTTAAAACCCATATTGTCCGAGAAATATATCTCACATTAAACCCTATTATTAACAAATTGTTAACATTTAAGTCAATTCGCTAATTACCCTCGCTGCAATTAACAGAGAAAGAGAGAATTTTACCGACAACGCAATAACCTAATGTTTCATAAATTTCAATACACTTAAAAGTTAACAAAATTTGTTTAAACAAATACTGTCCGAACAATATGTTTCACATTAACTCATGTTACTAACACTTTATCAACAATAAAGTCAACTCATTAAATATCCTTCTTGCAAATAACGGAAAAGAGAATTTTTACAAAAAAAATTTTTTTTCCCTCAAATACTTAATACACTTCACAACTACCTTTTAACGTGTAGCAACAACAATAATTTACGATAAAAATCAATTTCAAACCAACAAACAAACAGAACGCATTTGCGCAAACTTAACTCCACGTACCCGCCACAATGTAATTTCAAAATGTTTTGAAAACTACTCGACATTTCAAATTTCTGCGACCATAGAATTATTCTAATACTAATTGACTACAACTTAGCATCGTGAATTTTATTTTATTAACATTAGATTCCCCGTAAATAACAAAAGTTCCCATTAAAACACGCCCGCGCACCAAGCACATAGCAGCGCGCTCAGGCACACATGCTTGAGGAACGAGACAAGCTACACTCACCTAAATCATCATTAATTTACGTAATAAAAGTCCAAATTAACACAAAAATATATAAATAAACAAACAGATGAACAATAAAACGAAATACCGTTAGAAATTTACGCTCATAAAGAATTGCACTTTGGAAAATTTAACCCCACGTACGTTCAATATTAACAACATTTTATTCAACAATTTAATAATTTTACCACGATAGAAATATTCTTTAATCGTCCAACAACAACGCCATGCTATGCAATTCCACAATATTGCTACCCAAATTCTGGCACAGCCAGAGATCGAAAACAGGCCGACGGATACTCGCGGACGCGCACACACGCAGACGTGTACCCACAGGCGCTTGCACGCAGACGTGTACGCAGGACGCACAGCCGCGCCTGAGCGAGACGCGGTTACGTTCAAGAACACACAGACGTATACTTGAACCGAAATGACAAAAGGAAAGGTTGTCTAAAGAAAAATAAATTAAGCAGCAAGCCAAACCTTTAACTAAATAAATTTGCAATTTTAACAAATTTAAACTAAGGAATTCCCCCCCCCCCCAAATACTTTAATGAATTGAAACTTTCTCAGACCCTAGCGAATAAACAAACCTATTGCGCATCCACATAGCGCGCAAGATTCAAACTCGTCAAGGCAAAATTTTATTAACCGTCAAAGGATTAGCTTAAACGCTGCGCAACATAACCCAATTCAGTCAAACATATAATTATAAAATTTTAACTAACACAAGAATAGTGCGTTATAATTACCGGCTGCGTTTCAGCCAACTGTAAAAACTCGACTTGGAGGTTATGTATTGCCAATCTAAACGAGCCAAAACTATCTATTACGAAAATTAAATTAAAATGTTTAAATTGAAAACCCAAAATCTTTGTTAACAACCTTTATGCCACCCTAGTATTAATTAGCAAAATTAAAATTTTAATAATGTAAAACGAACAAAAGAACAAGTCTGAAAGTTAAAAAGTTCAAGTTAAAACGTTTATTAAAGGAAGGAAAACAGGTTTGAAATAAAATTTAAAACACAATTAAAGGGCAAAACATTGGAATTTATTCAAAAAAAGCATTGCACATAATAACTCCGCGATTAAAATTGGCACGGATGCCTCACACCGCGGAAAATGTATCCGCCGCAGTTAGGGCAGCGGACACAATCCTTATTCGGTTTGGCCACAACCTCGACGTGTGCGACCTCCCCGAAGCAACGGTTCACCTTGTGCCCAAACTGCAGACAGCGGAAACAGCGGAGGCGGTCACGCCTTCCTCCCCTCCCGCCTCTCTCGCTACCCCCCCTGCTTGGGGCTTCCTCATTCTTATCCCCCTTAGGGCTCTCCAAACCTCCAGAAGTAGACGGCAGCACCTGAAATTAAACGAAAATTACTAATTAAATCGATACTTCAACCAAAAAATAATCCCGACACGCATAAATTAAACCAAATAAAACTTTTAACTCGACTAATTTAATCCAATACTTATTGTTCAACAAACAAAAAAAATATATTTAAACAATTAAATTTAATAAAACCCAGTATCATAAACAAGCCAAAATACTAATTACCTCGAGAGAGCTCTTTTCAGGGCAGCTCCCACCCTTACCGGCATCGCCCCCACGCTTAGTCTCAAACACCTCCTGCACGCAAGCGGAGAAAAACGGGTTAGCGCAAATTGCACTGACAACGCCATCCGCGCTTGCACCACCACTGGCACCTGCCTCGGGAACGCCACCTTGAACCCCCTAGAAATAAAAAATAAATTAATTAAAAAGGAAATTTGCAAATTAACCTAATCTAACAACTTAATAACTTTGGCTGATAAACAAAACACTTACCAAAGGCGGACGAGCGGAAGCCCCATGCAACACCGAGCCCTCGAACAAGGCATGGCCGAGACCTCGAGCCTCGACCAACTCCCCAACGTGGATGGCCTCACGCCGCGCCCACTCAGCTGCCACTGAACAAAAGAAGAAAACTTATTAAACAAACCCAGAGGGAGAAAAAAAATTTAACGGATAAACAAAACTTACTCCTGAGGTCATCCAAAATCAGGATGAGGTCGTCCAAACTTTGAACGACCTTCTTATCGCACCTTTCAGACATCTCGCAGCAAATCTCACTAAGAACCTTTCAAACGGAAACTCAAATGGGAACTGGCCCTAGCGCACAGCACCAGCACCCAACAAAACAAAACGTAACGCGACCTTATCTTAGTTATGCCACCTTGCAAAATACTCGGAACACAAAGTGTGAACTTGGAAATAAACGATATTTAATTCAGCCTTCTTTACATACTTTAAATAAAACACCCTCGTAAATTCGTAATCAAGAAATTTTGCTGTAATAACGCTAGCAACATTAACATTACTAAGTTAAATTCAAATTTTGGGTAAAGAACTCCAAGAAGTACAAATTCAGAATATCCAGAAAAATCCCAGCGTATTCATCCGAATAAAACTAAAATTCTATTTCAATTTCATTTTCAATTTCAAATACAATTCAAATTTGAATTGAATTCAAACTAAACATAAGATCCAGCACAATAATGTAGCAAACAGCAAAGCCTAATCGTGTAACCTGAGCCTATCTCAAGAGGCTGTCACCGACACGGTGCCGGAAACAACTCCAGCGCAACGTGTACCGTACGACCTCGACATTCCTTAAAATATTTTTCCCGACTCTAAATAATTAAATTAATTAATAAAACATTAACCATAGCAAAATAAGAAACAATTTAAAAATGTAATGAAGTTATCGCGGTACTCCCATAGTCAAGGACCAAAATGTTGAAATCTACCGGTAAATTACCCTTAGTCGGTAAAACTAAACTGTACCTATCGGACGATACGGCGACTAGCAGTTAAAAATCAAAGCAATTAATTCAAACTAAATAAAAAATTACACAAAGTAGGGTGTTATAGTCAAGAATAAATACAGAAAATGTAAGAAAGAAGTGAGATAAAAGAAGGGAGATACTAAGGGAAATGCCTCTGAATAACAAAACCGATCACTCATTTACGGAAATTTATTAAACAAAAATACAAAACGTACAAAAACCTTCCTCCCCACGACAACTAGCATCGGCCCGTTAGTCATCTGAAAGGAAGAAAAGACGTAATTAATATAATATTTAAAATGATACAAAAAAAAATATACAAGAAACACAATAAACAAACGTACCCTCTTCCTCCGAACTTGAGGACTCGCTTGCAGTTCTGGGGAAGCGCAAAAACTCCCTCATAAACACGCGGTACCCACGCGACCCCAACATCTCTTCAACCCGGGCCTGCACAAGTGCACCCACGGGCCGCTGAAGGTTGCGCGGCATCTTTAGGGTGACCCTGACCGCAAAAGACTCCGCCATCTCCCCCGCCAGATCATCGGCGATCGCGCGACGAGCACGACGCCTCAGCCGATGGCCCCGCTGCCTTAAAATCTTTGTAACCTCCGCCTCCAGCGGAGCACGGAGAGCCTTACGGATAGAAGTCCGCAGCACTCGCAAAACTACGGTTCTCAGCGAAATTTTTGAACCTAGAAATAGAAGAGCAAGTTACTAAAATAGCTTAAGACAACTACTTTAATTTACCGATACTAGAAAACATAGATTTTAAAGTAGAAGATTAAATTAACTTACCTTTAGGGGCCATTATCGAATTTGCGAAACCAAGCACTTCCTTCAAAACTTGACAGTGGAATAATTCACATTGAAATATTCTCGTAACCCGAAACCGAGATAAAAACCTACACAAGCCGCTCAAACTACGCGCCGAGTAGGTAGCTTTATCGCCATCTCTCCGTTACACGCGAAACTACTAAGCATTAAACCGCCACTTTTAGATTAAAACTCTTAATTCAGAAAGCAAAAGTCCAAACGACAAAACAAACTAGCATAAGCGATAGTCCAAACATTATAGAAAACACGCTCCAAGAGCACTTTATCGCTACCCTCCACAAGAAAGGTTAAAAACACCCCCCGAAAATAAATCGCATTTCAAAACTACCATAACTCACTTAACAACCGTAAACGAATCGTACTAACTCGTATCAAACCCAAAAGTAGCTAACACACCAATAACCAACCCTCACACTCAACATTAACAACCCCGAAACTACCCCGACCTGAGAAAACCCCCCCCCCCCCCGCCCCCCGAAGGGGAAAGTAGTGTGTTCACACAACTTATATATAATCTTAAATCTCTCTCCCACAAAAGTCAATCCTCTCTAACGTAAATAATTATCGCAGGTCCGTGTCTCGAACCCACTCCACTGCGTCCAGCTAAAGGCGGAACTCGCAATCCTTTGCTACTCAGACTCGGCATTCTATTGCGGTTGGCCAGAATGTCTCGCAATGGGAGAGGTCTACATAGGGTATCACGGGTACCACTCAGAGGACGATCTCGAACGACTAACGTGCCAAGTTTGCTTCGCCACTCTATTTCACATTCGCCCTATCATAGAATGCTACACTTGCACAACAGACTACGCCACTCACGGGAGCGAACCCGAAAAATTGTCCCCAATAATCCTTTGGGAAAAACTAGGCTCAACATGAGACTACCATTGGTATTGCTGCTACTCATAACTCTGGCAGACGGCGGATCCGCGCTCTTCGGCTTCGACTGTTCGTCGCCAACCTCGGAAGTAGCCCAAATCTCGCTCAACGAAATCGAAAGATGCGACGTGAGCGACAAACAAATAAACTCAACCAAAACTTACATACAACTCCTTCAGTTGACAAAATTCACACACACACACGTATACCATTGCTCCCTAGAAATCTCCAGATTCATTTCTTATTGCGGAGTTTGGTCTCACGCAGCCATGGTTAGAAACGGGATGGCAACTTACTTAAAACAATTTACAAAAACAGAATGCCTCGATATACACAAAACAGGCCGCGTCAATTTATACGGTCACATCATTGATAACATTAAAGTAAACTCCTCAACTAACTTCAACCTCGTCCTCGCGGGAGAATTAGGTAGTGATGGTACTTGCGAAGGAACTCAATACACAGACCGCTTTGGAAACTGGGATAACGTTATAGTACAAGCTGAAATAAAAGTCACATTAACCGATTTTGTAGCTCTTGTAAAAGCAGATGCTGACACCATAATAACACCAACCGGTGGCCGTTGTAAACTCAATCGCGGACATTGTTACGATCACAATGGCGGTAGCTTGTACTGGGACGTCTTCCCGGCAGAACCCTGCGACTTCAACAAATACACCGTCCTATTCGAAGGACCAGCGGACAAAATGGTAACCGAAACTAAGAACGGACTTGAAACCGTTATTGCAGTAACTTCTAAAGACATTACGTTTGCACTCACAACACTAACTACAAAAAACACTTGCGGTTACGACATTCAATTGACGGAACACCCGCGACTTCACATAATCGAAAGAAACAAGGGCACTTTCTTCAAAGCAAAGGAAACTATTCCTACCACTGAACTGGATCTCTTTAACTTCGTCAACTCAAAACTCATCTATATAGAAAAACATTTTCGAGCACAAATAGAAACCCTTTACCGCGACATGCTATTAAAACGTTGCGAATTAGAACGGAAAGTTCTTAAAAACACTCAAAGCTTAGCCTACACCGATGGCGACTTATTCGCAAAAAATTTCATGGATGAACTAGGTTACACTTCTTTAGTCACTGGAGAAACACTTGTCATTTTAAAATGTACCCCTGTTCAAGTTAAAATTGCAGAGCAAGAATCATGCTACCGAGAAATCCCCGTAATCTACCAAAACAAAACATTTTTCCTTGCCCCCCGTACACGCATCCTCAAACGCGTAGGCTATGAGATTACTTGTAACCCTAGGTTCCCTACCAAGGTCCAAATCTCCGACTCTGAATGGGTCAGCCTAACTCCACTCCCTATTCATACAACTGCCCCACAAATCCTGAAACCCGACAGCACGCCCACGTGGGAATTTTTGCGACCAACTCGCGTAACCGATATAACAATATACAGTCAAGCCGATTTAGAACGCCTCGATGAATTTATTATGACTCCCAGGGAACAACCAGCAATAATAAACGCGATCGTCCGTCTGACCACTGGACAAACTATATCCACGAAAGAACTTCGCCTAGACAATTTGTTCGACGAAGGAGTATTGCAAAAACTAGCTTCCAACACTTGGGCCCGCATGTGGGGATTCTTGAAAGGACTGGGCGACATTATGAGTGGCCTTCTCGGAGTTTATCTAGTACTTAGAGTAATCAAGGCAGCTGTCGACACTGTCCTTCACTTCCTGACATTGAAATCAGAAATTGGCTGGTCACCATGGCTAGTAGTTTCGGCCTGGGACAGTCTCACTAATTTTAAGCTCTACCGCACTCAAAAGAAAAGGGCAGCGAAGGAAGAAAAGGCTCAAATAATAGAGGAAATAGAGGCTCCTACCCGAGCGCAGAACCTGAACCTCATTACGCGACCCCAAAACCAACCACAGAAAGTAAGGTTTACCCCGCACTTCCGCCGCGTCCAAATCGCCAATCTCAGGATACGCTTAACAAAACTCCGTAAACGGAAACCAAGCCTGAGTGCCCTATATTATCATAACCGCAATAATCACTAGCACCTAGACAAACTATTTCGTAAAGCCTCGGAAACTTTCTGTACTGCCACCTAAACGTCCCACAAGACAAATTTACAATTTCATTTTGATTAACAGAACTCGGCCAACTAACTTCAAGGAAACTACATTAACAAACAGGCCAATCACGCGAACAAAATGCGACCCCAATCGAACCTCGCCTTAATTGTCGTAATCTTATCGATAAATATTTATCTGTCGTGCCATTTTGGTCCATCAGAAACGGAAAGGACCGAGGGAGGGTAGAAGACCACTGGAAAACATATTATCTGTGGCAACGCATCTGGGGACCCGTGAGAACCCAGTGCGAGATAGCTATCCTATACGTCCTTATTCTTACGCTAACGCGAGCACTCCGCAAAATCTTATACCGGCCTTCCATAACATAAGGACCAGAATAGGAGGTCAAGCTGGCCCATGGGCCATAGTACAATGACCAAGTACCATAACCATAGCTGTAATCTCAGCCCCAACTAACCCTTAATGTAATTTAATCTTAAGTATTGGAGCTCGTTCTGCTGTTGTCTAATGTTTCCAGGCGACCGAGAAACCAATGATAATTAAACGCCATGTTCAACGACCATTGGCCACACGATCACTACGGAATACACGCCTACTGACAAATGGCCCACGAGCCTAGAACTACGCTTAACGCATATCTGCCTCTTCATACTGCCACTACGCTGCGTGTGGCTGCCTACAAACCACGCTTCCGGTATCTTCGAGAGACATATGAGACACTCGGTCTCCAACTTTAAAAGTTGTAATTAGTTTTAAGGATGGTTTTCAGGGGGATACAGTTAGCGTTTTTATAGGGCCTCACAAACAACACGCACACTAATACACTTATACATTCTTCCCTCACAACATGTAAACCCTACTGGAAAACTTCGCCTCACTTCACGACACGACGGGACTCGTGTCCGGTGGAAGGGGAAGGCAACTGTTGTGCCGCAGCACAACTTTGTCTTATTTTATGTCAAATTTAATGATTTTTACTAATTTCAATTAACATTAATAAAAGTCTCGAATTAAAATATCAGTTTCGGCCGGATGTCTGGGACATCCGAGCCGCTATTCAACTGTTGTCATTTGATAATTATCAAATATCGTAAATTCGACTCGACCATCGTTTTGATGATCGAGCATGGGAAATTTTCCAGTTTTGTACATGATTTTGCTGAGACCGCGCTCCACGTGTGCCCAGCCAAGGGCACGATTCAGCGGTTTTTGGCAAAATCTGGAGGGGCGATCGTCGCTGACGACCGGCCGGACGCTCCCGATGGGCGTCAGAATCAATCTTAACGACAATTAATCAAGAGCTCCGAGCTCCTAATCTTCTAATTAATCCCGCCGACGGGACTTAGTCTGATTCTCCGCCGCGCCGCGACACCGCGAATATCAACACTTACAAATATTACACTCAAAAGTATCTTAGCTATTCCAAATTTTGTTCACGCGCTGTATCCTCAGCAATACAAATTTTAAAAGGTTTATTTGAGTTATTTTTATTTAACTCAAACCACCCCTGCACAACAAAATGTCACAGTGCCTTCTTCCCAAGACATTTTAGATTGGGGTTCTGGCATAGTTGAAAAACTATGAAATCACTATGCCACGAGGTCGTTATTGGTCTTAACTTGGTCGCGCAGCCGAGCTGAGCAAAACGAGACCAACAACGCCTCTCTAGCTTAACCCTTTCACCGATTTCTGGAGGGGTCAAAAATGCGTTTTTTTTCATGTACGCAATATTTTGTTCATTTTTTTTAATTTTTCCAAAATTACAATTACAATAGCTGTAACTTTCAAAACATGATGATATGAATATACAAAAGTTAATTATTGAGTTTTAACATAAATTTATAAACAAAAAGCAATAAATAAATAATAAATTAATGAACAATTGTCATTTTTTTACGTTTCACCCTAATTTCTCATAAAATCGACGCAAAATGAAGAAAAATCCCTTGTAAAAAGATCCGTATATTGTCCATATAAGAATAATATATTGACAATATATTATTCACGAAATAATATATTGTCCCTATATTGACCATACATAGTTAATATATTGACAATATATTGCCAATATATTAACAATATATGAACAATATATTGCCCATATATTGCCAATATATTAACAATATATGAACAATATATTGCCCATATATGGACAATGTATTATTTTCAAACAAAGTATTAACCATACATAGACGATGTAATTTGATTTACAGCAATGTATTGGCAATGTATGATTTTTCGCAAACAATATATTGACAATATATGTACGACAATCAAAATTTCTTTCTTTGCCATACATTGTTAATTTCTTTGTTGTTTCTTTGTTAAACAAATATTGTTGTTTTAAACACTCTAAAACTTTTTTTCTAATATTTAATAATTTTTTTATAACAAAACATTCAATTTTACCGATCTTGTGAAAAGTCTATCTTCTGCGAATAGAAGCTTGTGATTTTCAATAGACAATTGTTAATAGTGATTTGTTAATAATTTTAATTAATTTTTTAGTAACAAAAGATTAAATCATTCAAAACGATTAGCTATATCGATTTTCCATAGAATATATGGATCCTTATAGTTTATCATAGTTCTTACTTAAAAAAGTATGGATAAATTTATAAATAAATTTTTGGATTTTGTTAAAAAATTTGAAGATATATAACAAAATTACATTATAGAAAGTATTATTGACCAAATGTCATTAACATTAAACTATTTCCATTAAAAAATAGTCATTGAGTATGTAGCTTATTTCGATAGATGTATTTATCGAAGCAGATGGAGCAGTGGACAACGACGCGGACTGATAACCTCAAGGGCCTGGGATCGATTCTCGTGCTAGAGTAAAATTATTTTACATTGTTCATGTATGGTCAATATATTGTCCATATATTGTCAATAGATTGTCCACATATGGGCAATATATTGTTAGTATATGGTCAATATATTACTAATGTATGGTTAATAGATTGTCAATATATGGTTTGTATTGTATGGTCAATAGATTGTCAATGTATTGTCAATATATGATCATTTTTACAAGGGAAAAGTATTGTTTTAATAATGAAGGCCAACAATGATGAAATTTGACAATATATAATAATTGTTTATAACAAATGTTGATTTTAAAATAAATAAACAATCGTTTATTTTTCGTTGATAATTTCTTGATTAATAAAATAAAGGACAACAATGATGGAATAAAAAATTAGTGACAAATTAACAAATTTTGATAATAAATTTATTTATATTACAAAGCAATTTTATAATGTAAAATTATATCATTAACAATTTTGAACATGATTATAATTATTCTTTCGACCCTTGTAAAAAGATCCGTATATTGTCCATATAAGAATAATATATTGACCCTATATTGCTAATATATTAACAATATATGAACAATATATTGCCCATATATGGACAATGTATTATTTTCAAACAAAGTATTAACCATACATAGACGATGTAATTTGATTTACAGCAATGTATTGGCAATGTATGCTTTTTCGCAAACAATATATTGACAATATATGTATGATAATCAAAATTCCATTCTTTGCCATACATTGTTAATTTCTTTGTTATTTCTTTGGTAACCAAATATTGTTGTTTTAAATACTCTAAAACTTCTTTTCTGATATTTAAGAATTTTCTTATAACAAAACATTTAATTTCACCGATCTTGTGAAAAGTCTATTTTCTGCGAATAGAAGCTTGTGATTTTCAATAGACAATTGTTAATAGTGATTTGTTAATAATTTTAATTAATTTTTAAGTAACAAATAATTAAATCATTCAAAACGGTTAGCTATATTGTTTTTCTATAGAATATATGGATCCTTATAGTTTATCATAGTTCTTACTTGAAAAAGTATGGATAAATTTATAAATAAATTTTTGGATTTGGTTGAAAAATTTGAAGATTTATAACAAAATAACATTAAAGAAAGTAATATTGACAAAATGTCATTCACATTAAACTATTTCCATTAAAAAATAGTCATTAAGTATGTAGCTTATTTCGATAGATGAATTTATCGAAGCAGATGGAGCAGTGGACAACGACGCGGACTGATAACCTCAAGGGCCTGGAATCGATTCTCGTGCTAGAGTAAAATTATTTTCATTGTTCATGTATGGTCAATATATTGTCCATATATTGTCAATAGATTGTCCATATATGGGCAATATATTGTTAGTATATGTTCAATATATTACTAATGTATGTTTAATAGATTGTCAATATATGGTTTTTATTGTATGGTCAATAGATTGTCAATGTATTGTCAATATATGATCATTTTTACAAGGGATCCTGCAAATGCGAAAAACAAATCTATTTATAAACAATTAATATACAATCGTTTGTTATTTTGAATCAATTATTAATTAATAATAATTATTATATAATTATTTCATTTTTAAATTAATAAACAATCGTTTATTTTTCTCAATAATTTGAAATACAGAAAAAAATCTAGGATTGATAAAATAAAGGACAACAATGATGGAATGAAAAGTTAGTTAAAAATTAACAAATTTTAATAATAAATTTATTACTATTACGAAAATGTTATTGTGCTAGAAATCATACATGTACAAGTGATCGTGATTTTGAACAATCTGTACAGTGTCGTACTTTTCTAAAGGTCGTGATATAATAAAAAATAAATTTCAGTCAAACTAAAAAGTGTGGCGAACTACGCCAAAGACGTCCCTATTGTAAAATATTGCAATCGAATCGAAAATATTGATAACAAATTATTATTGAATTTTCCTTACTTAAACGTCGTGATATATAAAATTAACGTGGTCAATTACCAAATAGCTATATTTGGAATTTGAATTTTTGGGTATATTTGTTAAATATATAAAGAAGCCGTAAAATATGAGCTCAAAATTCAGAGTCAGAATAGCTGATTGTAGGTACTTGGCGAAATGTCGCGAAAACCAATTACATACAATACAATACAAATACAAATAGGCTATCAAGTTACTTATTTTACTTGATAACGTTAATTTTTGAGTAAAAAAATGAAGTTCATCATTTTTTTAGAATTGTTTAATTTCTTTTTCTTTACAGTACGGTTATGTCATACTTAAAAAAATGTATTACTCTACTTATTATCCTCTAACGAATTTGTTCCGTTTGTATCATTTCTTTTCTATTATTTTTGCATCAATAATTTTGACAAAATAGATGACATTTCATTCTAAATACATTGAATGTTTACAGTTTAAATACCTTGTATTCGAATTTTCTTCCATTAACCAAGAATATTAATAATAATTGCAAATAATGAGATGAAATGAAACTTTACAGAATGAAATTACTTTTAAAACTGTTGACTGAGATGAACCATTTTGTAAAACTCTGATTTTGACCGCATTATTATATTTGTTGCACGTTTAAAATAATTCACTCATTTCAAATATGTTCTCTGAAGATTTTTTGTTGTAAAGATTTAAAACGGTGAATTTTAACAATTAAATATCGGTCAATAATTAGAAAGTTACTTCTTCTTTACATCGTGACAAATACTGTTTTGTTATACGTGATAAATTATATTCAATTGCGAAACGATAATGTGATTGTTAAACTTTTATTTACAACGTTTGAATCTTCAAAAATTCATATTTAAACAGTATTTGTTGAAATAACAAATAACAAAAAAGTTAACTTTAATGTTGAGCGACATGTCGCCAAGTATTAATGAGCTATTCTGTGAACAGCGTTTCACAGACAAGACCACGGCAGCCGACGTAGAAAAACGTTCCGATGGAAACGCTTACAACGATTGAATTTAGCCCGTATTTAAACAGTCAATGTAAAAGTTAACTTTAATGTTGAGCGACATGTCGCCAAGTACCTACAATCAGCTATTCTGACTCTGAATTTTGAGCTCATATTTTACGGCTTCTTTGTTCTCGACTACACCTCGGGGCTGCCTTCGTCAGCCCTCGGTAAAGTCTCGTGCGGTCACTTCACCCGCGGAATAAACGCTTGTTTCTCTCCCTTGAAGCGTAACATACTATTTCCGTACAAATCAAAGCTAGATTATCAAAATTGCGATATCCTGTTTTGAAAATTCATTAAAATATTTACCTGGCCATCATTGGCTTCTGTGTAATGTCCAAACCAATTGTCGGACGAATTTCCTCACTAGATTTTCCATCCTCTTGTTGTCTGTGTGGATGGTCCAGACTGTCCAGAGGTCATCTGCTCATTTTTTTGCTTGTGCTTCGGTTGGTTGGTTCATTTTTGACGTCGTTAAGAAACTTATAAAATAAGTTAATCCATACCATGTCGTGTCAGTTTTGTTTTTCATCTGTTTTTATAGGCCAGCTGTCATAAACATTACAACGCCTAACTTCAAGAAGTACCTGTTATGTGAGTTAGTGAATTTTAATGAATATCAGCATAAAGAAAAAAGGTTTATTATTAATGAAATCTTTAATTTAATTAATCTTAAACAAAGTTCGATTATAATCCAGGAAAATATATTCTGCTATCATTTTTTTAGTTATTTAGTTAGCTAGGCGGCGTTATTTTCGTTGTGTTAAACATTATGAAAGATAATTCAATTTTTCGAAAAATTTGAAGTTTGAAGGTTTAGTTTGTAATTGTTTATTCATTCAATCGATTCATTCAATCGAAAAAAGGCAAAAAAAGCGTGAATAATTAATAGTTCTACCGTTATAGTTTTTGACAGGATTTGATCCGAGTTCCCACTACGGCTCCACTCCACCGATGAACCCATCACCAGCGCACAAACAACCACTCAAACTATCACCCTTGCACACCTCCCCTCAATAATTAATTATTTAAAATGAACTTGTTAATTAAATTAACAAGTAACAGTTATTAGAATCACTTGCAATTTCGTCATTCTTGTTTGATGAATGGAAAAAAGAAAATTATAGCAAAAAATTTTATTATTTTTTCTCGTTCGAATTACATGGTTTTAAAAGATTGTTTTATCAACTCGTTTGAACGGCTCGAATTAACCTGCTCACTTGAAAACCTGCTCACCCGCTTGTTAAAAGTTTCTTTGTGTGAAGATTTCTGTTCTGAAAATGCAGGATCATTTACCACAAGTTTCGATGGAAAATGGACAACAAAGTGTGATACATGAGTAAGATAGAATCTGCATAAATCACATCACATCACCACTCCGGACGTGTAAGTAGATAGACGTGCTTTTACAATCGTCCGTCTATTATCATCTGTAATTCATATTTGTGACTATCATATACTTTTGATAGTCACTGGGCTTTTTGATTGTAACTCATCTTTACTGTCATCGTCAAATTTGGAACATTGGATCGTTATTGTTGCTGTTTTTTCAATTTGTTGTATGCGTCTGAAACATAACCTAGCTTTTGGCCACCTTTCTGCTTTGCTGTCGCCCACGGGCGGCTTCTTGTTTCAGACGCTTAAGGCTAATAATTGAGCACATCCCTAAGGACTCGAGCCTGTGGTTGTGTTCAATTTTTGAGATTTTTCGCGATTTGGTTTTTATCGCCAAGGCATGTCAGCCTCTCAGCCAGCCTCGCCGGTGGTACCGGCGAAATGTATTTGCTGCAGCGAAGGGTTCTCTGCTGTAAACAAGACGATTTCCTGTAAAGGATGTAATATGAGGTTTCATAAATCGTGTGCTGACAAACTCCCTACCAACGATGATGGCTCCTTCTCGAAATGCTGCATACGTGCGACGAGATCTCAGTTTGCCAAAGAGTTAGCATTGCAGATTGCTGATTTGCGAGGTAATCTGAAAGATGACATTGCTGCAGTTGTTACCGAGTCACTGCAGGATGTGGCCGATCGTGTGGGCATTCTCGAGGTGGCCGTCGACGGCTTGCAAGCCGAGGTGAGGACGTTGCAGGATAATCAATCCACAGGGGCTCCTCCGATCGACGGTGAAGCGTTGCTAGCTGAGCTGAGGGAGAGGGAAAAGCGTGCCGCTTGCGTCATGGTCTTTAATCTCAAACCCAGCGAGGTGATGGACACTTTAGCCGCCGCTAATGACATCTTCTCCAAACTGCCCGACTTCCCACCTGCCGTTGCTGCCCATCGTTTCGCCAGAGGTCAAACCTGTCAAACTCACTTTCCGTAATCGTTAGGATGCCATGTTTGTTTTGAAAAACAAGGCCAAGCTGTCACCTTTCGGTCTTTCGGTGAAAAACGACTTGACGGCTGCCCAGCTGGAGTATTTGAGGAAAATCAGAGATGAGCTGAACCGCAGGATCGAAGCCGGTGAACGTAACCTGATGATGAGATATGTGAACCAGGTGCCGCGCATAGTAAAAAAAAACGTGTGAGTTCGGGAAACGCCAAACAATCGCGGTCGCCTCTACACATTTACTACCAAAACGTTCGTGGTTTGCGTACTAAATTTGCAAGGCTTCGTAATTCTATTCTTACGTCCGCGATTACATATGACATTATTATATTAGTGGAGACATGGTTAAATGATAATTTTTTGGACAGTGAAATCAAGTTAGATGGTTATAATATTTATAGACAAGATCGCAATCTTTTGACAAGTCCATTGTCGAGAGGGGGCGGTGTGTTGATCGCTGTCCGCAATGATTTTCTTTCAAGTCGCGTGATCTCTGCTTCTGTAAATATTGAACATATTTTTGTAAGGCTGTCAGAACTTAATATAATTATTGGATCTGTTTATATTCCGCCAAATTTTTCGAATGAATTGTATGCTGCTCACTCAGCGGATATCTGTGATCTTCAAAATTCTTTTATGTCAGATCAGTTTACTATTGTTGGTGATTATAATTTACCAGGCATAGAATGGGGTGATTCTTTGGAACATGTTTTGTCACAATCGGCACCCGAGCTTATTAATGATTTTTCTTATATGAATTTTGAGCAACACAATAGAGTTTGAAATTGCTATGGTTCTATTTTTGATCTGGTTTGGTCAAATGTAAATGATGTTGCGGTAGCTTGTGAAATAGATCCATTTCTTCCGATTGACAATTTTCATCCTGCGTTGTATATTGAATTATGTTTATCTAAAGAAGTTGAGAATGATAACTTGGAATTTTCTTATCACAATTTTTCTTGCGCTGATTATAGTTCTTTAATTTATTTTTTGAACTCTATTGATTGGATTAAATTATTTTCTAATAATTCTTTGGATGTTAATGTTGAGCTTTTTTATGATATTTTGTATTACTATATTGATTTTATTGTACCGAGGAAAATTCGCAAAAAGAGTTCTTATCCGTCTTGGTTTTCGCAAGAGTTGATTAATGAAATTCAGAAAAAAAATATTGCATCGTTCATATAAACAATCTCACTCTCGTTCAGATTATTGTAATTTCTCAAAAGCAAGAGCAAAATGTAAGTTATTACACGATATTTGTCAGAAAAAGTATTATCAAGATATTGTCGTTCAATTACCACGTAACACAAAACCACTATGGAGACATATTAACAGTGTAACTTCTTACAACACACTGCCAAACTGTATGCATGCGGGTTCGCGCTCAGCCGATAATCCCGTGGATATTTGCGATTTGTTTGCGACGCAATTTGAGTCTAACTATGCAACACCTGATCCAACCCAGACTGTTCACCCTTCTGTAACCGATTTTTTACTTTCACGTGAGTCATCACTAAGTTTTTTACAGTTATCTGTCAGCGAGGTTTTTGAAGGACTGTCACACCTCAATGTGAAAAAAGGTGCTGATCCAGATCTCGTACCTAACATTTGTTTGTTTAATTTGAAATATTCACTTACTATTCCGTTGAATTTTTTATTCAATCAGTCACTTTAGTCAGGTAATTTTCCATCAATTTGGAAAATTAGTAAAGTTTTTCCAATTTTCAAAAAGGGTGATAAATCTGAGGTTGGTAATTATAGACCTGTATCGATTTTGAGTGCAATTCCAAAATTGTTTGAGAAATTGGTAACTGATAGAATTCGTAGATTTATTGCGCCTATTATTTGTAGTCAACAACATGGTTTCATGCAAAACAGATCTACCGTAACGAACTTAGTTTTATTCAAAAAATTTGTGGCTAGAGCTCTAGATGAAGGTAAACAAGTAGATGCTATTTATCTTGATTTTTCAAAAGCATTTGACCGAGTCAATCATGAAGTCTTGTTAGCGAAACTATGTGCGATAGGCCCACAACAGCCGTTATCAGATTGGATTCTTGATTATCTTTCTGACCGAAAACAGTACATTAGTATATTGAATTGCGATTCAGATTCATTTGTAACGCCTTCTGGAGTTCCCCAAGGTTCTCACCTGGGTCCTCTTTTATTTAATGTCTGTATTAACAATCTACCATCGAGTATCCGCTCCTCGTCGATTTTATTGTACGCGGACGATGCCAAATTGTACCGCGTTATTAATTCTGTTGATGATGCTACTGCCCTACAGGGCGACTTGGAAAGGATTCGTCGTTGGTGCGATGCTAATTTGTTATCTTTGAATATCAAAAAATGCGTTAAAATCACTTTTACTAAAAAGAGGCCTCCGATTGAGTTTGTATACTCACTCGACAACGACATCTTGTCCGAGGTTGATAGCGTAGATGATTTGGGCGTTACTTTTGATTCTAAGCTCTCGTTTAACGGTCATGTAGATAAAGTGCGCTTGAAAGCTTTGAGAATTTTGGGATTAGTTCAGAGAAATTGTAGTCAGCTTACTGATTTGAAATCTTTGAAAATGTTATTTACATCTATGGTGAGGCCACATGTTGAATATGCTAGTCCTGTATGGAGTCCGCACACTCAATCTGCGATCAATTCTATCGAATCAGTTCAGAACCGCTTTTTGAGATATCTTGCGTTTGTTATGAAAAGTCCTATGTCTCGTTTTGATCACGATTATACCGATATGAGATTATACGCCGGTTTGCAAACGCTGCAACTGAGACGAGCTTTCAATGATTTGATGTTTATTTATCGTTTATTTAACCAGCTCATCGATTGCGAAGAATTGTCAGACTGTATTGTTCTCAAAACTTCGACTAGACCTACTAGATCAAATGATATTTTTGTGGTTGGGACAGACAGAACTAATGTTGGGTTTTACGATACTTTTTCACGATCTCTTAGACTAGCAAACAATATCTCTTCGCGAGTTGATTTTCTCACAACATCTGAATCTTGTTTTCGATCTCAATTATAGCTATATCTCTGACAGATGACTTACTTTGGTAGATGTTTTTATTTATTATTATGTGCAAATTTATTTTATGAGTTTTTGTTCTGTTACTTATTTATTTTACATCTATCTACTATGTACCTTGAACGGTCTTTCTGTTACGAGTGGTCTCAATTATTTTCTTTCTTACTGTACACCAATAAGGGTATTTCCCGTGAATTTAATAAATAAAAAAATAAATAAATAAATAAATAAGACAATTCAAGTTGAATATAGTATATAAAAATCTGTTTCAAATTTTCTAAAACATTTTGGTACACATTACTAACCAAAAAGATATATTTAAAACATCAAAAAACAATTTCTAATCCCTTACCGCGCACTGGCATTTTGAACGACGCTTTTTTATTGAATTTTTTATTGAATCTTTAGTAATACACGTGTCAGAATAATAAATAATTAGCCAGAATTTTAATCAACGTAGTCAGTATTTATATTGTAAAATTGAACCTTATGAACTGAAACGAATAGATAATACATTTTCATCAAACTTTAATCACATGAGTTGTTCAATTCATTCATTGTATTCGTAATATTTAGCTACATTGTTTTAGAAACTAAAATCAATTGAGTCGTGTCTACATTTACCTTTTAGCAATAGAAAAAAAGGAATGAATGCAATACAATTTCAAATCTTGTTAATAATTATACCATCTATATCGAAAAAATACGAACTTTATCATAAATTTCTCTTTAATTACGAGAAGTTAATAATCCGATATATTTATTAATCAATTTGAACAAAGAATATTTTAGAATTAGTTTTAAATTTAGTTTGAAAGAACCAGTTAAGTACTATCAGGACTTTTTATTTTAAATTTCAAGAAAAGCACAACTAAATTTACTGACTGAATAATTATTAGTTTATAATAGTTTCAATTATCAATATAAATAAGCACCAAATATTAGAAGAATGAATCCAATTAGCAAATATACCATTTATAAAAGAAATTTTTTTTTAAAATGTCACTTAACTGGTTTATCCAAACTGCCAAAGAGTTGTAGTCATTAAGTCTCGCATTAGTTCATTATACTATTTAAGAATGAAAAAAAAATACTTAGAACAAATTTACTTGTTTGAACTCAGCAGTCCACTATCTAAAGCTCTCAGAACTAAATCTACGTGACAAGAAGTAGCATTGGTTCCCATTAACCCGATGCGAAAAACAGATCCTGCAGTCGGGCCTAATCCTCCAGCTATTTCAATATTGTATCTGCAAAAATAGCGTTGTTTGATAATCAAGATTTTTTTTTAGTTTTTCAAACGGTTAAATCTTGAACCACTTATTCGTACTTTACCGCAATCGTCAAATGATTGAAAACCTTACGGAATTTAAGATAATAAATAACAAAGAGCAGTTCAATATTCAACTAATTTCAAAAAATGTCTTTATTGATTAAGAAGATAATAAAAACATGAAATTCCCTCACGTTTCCATTGCTTTCCTAATAACTTGAGCCTCATTGATTCCAGCTGGAACTTTAATAGCAGTGATGGCAGACGAAACACTCCTTTTCAAACAAAAAA
>JAGTPF010000040.1:0-98563 GCA_020615435.1 Telenomus remus | reverse complement strand
TTATTTCATTCAAACTACTCGATTTTCGCTTTAGTTACATTTTTTTAATGTGAACAAGGATAGAGGATTAATAGGTATTCATCAGGGATGGGCATTTTGGGGACTTTCCGATACTCGATCTATCGATCACTTTTGATCGGTGATCGCCACGTGTAATAATCAGCGATCTCAAAGATCTGAAGATCGCTTGTTTCTTACGGTCAGCGATCTTTTGAACTGAAAGATCGCTTTTTTGTAGATCAGCGATCTTTTGACTTGAAAGATCGCTTTCTTTATTGTACGATCAGCGATTTTTAAGGGATCGCTTGTTTACAGAATCAGCGATCTTTATTGAAAAGATCGCTGCATGATCTTTCAATTGTATCATTGAGATTAAAAGATCGCTTATTCATAGATTAGCGATCTTCGAGATTGAAAGATCGATTGTTTCACAGATCAGCGATCTTTGAAATTCAAAGATCGCTTGTTTCTTGAGTTAGCGATCTTCGTGATTCGAAGAGCGAATCGTTCCAGCAATCAGCGATTATTTTTACTTGTAGATCGGTCGTTCTAACAATCGCCGATCTTTATAGATTGAAGGAACGATCGTTATGTTCGTAATAGAAATTTAATAGTATAAAATTGGAAATGGTTTTTCATTTTGCAAACAGTTTTGCATTTTATATTTCCTACAAGAAATGCAGCTTTAATTCTGGTTTTTTTACATTTATTTTATACAGCAAAAAATACTCGAAATCCACATCCGATAATGGCAAAAAATAGGAATTGATTGTATGACTTCATTTGTCAGTAAATTGTTTTACACTCAGAGGAATCGAAAAACTGTAGGAATTGATTGTGTGACTTCATTTCTTGCCATCGACGCGTGAACACATTATTTTCAAAAATTCCTTTATGGATATTTCTGCAATTGAACTATTATTAAAACTTGTTTAATTATATCAATAAATTTGGTCAACCTACAATAGAGAGATTGTTATTTTGAATCGTAATTTTTATCGCAAAACCTTCTATTTTTGTATATATATAATTTAGAGTGTTATAAGAAATCATAGGCTTTCAATAACCTCTTTTTCATTATGAAGTACGAAATGGCCTTCATTGGTAATCATAGAAAATCATAACGAAATTTTCATTATTAAATCGAATGATTTTGTATGACTTCGTATGTTTAAAAAAGACATTTATGAAGGAGTCTATGAATTTAAAAGACTAAGATATCATATAAAATTTATATGAAATGTTATGATTTTTTTTTAAATAAATGCCTACGATTTTTTGGAGCTTTCGAAGAATTTGTTTGTCAATGCAATAAATGAACAAGAAATAACATTGAATGAAGAATTTATGTAGTTTTTGAAAAATTTCCATGATTTAAATAGATGGAACTGGTTATTGTTTCAAAATTTATGATTCAAATTTATGTTCGAACAGGTGCGTATGGTTTCAAAATTTCAAATATTCAAAACTTTAAATTTGATCAGAAATCTCGTATTATAAAAATGGCAACCAAATGATTAGAAAAATTGAGTTGTAGAAAATCGCAAATAATTTTAGTTTGACATAACGGTACATTTATAATGGTCGAACATTGCAATCACACGTAATAATTAATGATATTTAAACGAATTTATTTTTAATTTTGTACAAAAGATGTAAAGTAACTTTTCGGCAGTCATATACTCAAATACAAAAATAATCATAGCACAAAGTTGCTGTTTGGTGGAACACAGATATAGTTTTCATTCGGGTTGTCAATAATTTCTACATACACAACCTTAGCCCTAATATCAGCAATTTCTACGCAAATAACGTCGTCTTCAATTGAATTTAAGTAATAAATATGCTGAGTTCCCTGTTTGAGTGTTACATTAATAACATGAATATAAACATAGCACATTTCGTCATTTAATTGAAACGAAGCAATTTGTCCAAATTTATTGTTTCGCAGAACAACAAAAGTGTCATTACTTTTTCGTGGCCTGCCATACAAAGTGCTATGGAATACTTTATTTTTATAAATGCATTTCGTAAACGTTTTGAAATCATCGTCATTCAGGGATGGGCACTTTCCGATCTTTAGGATCGCGATCCTTCGATCGTAGCGATCCTTAAGATTGACTGATCGCCCTTTTAGTTCGATCAATCGATCAATGTTGCTCCAATTTTCGCCAATTTTTTGTATTATCGATCTTTTGTGATCGAAAAGAATAAATTTAAGCGATCACACTGAATAAATTGACTTAAGAATCGCTAGTTTTATTAATCAGCGATCACAATTTTGTAAGATCGCATTTTTGTAGCACTACTCGATCTTTACGGGAAAAGATCGCACATTGTTTGAAATCGTCGATCTTTATAATTGGAAGATCGCACATTATTTAGGTCATTTTTAAGGATCGCACATTGTTTCCCATTCTCGATCTTTTATTTTTGAAGATCGCACATTGTTTGCAATCATCGATCATTGTAATTGAAAGATCGCACATTATTTAGGGCATTTTTGAAGGATCGCACTATGTTTGCCATTCTCGATCTTTTTATTTGAAGGATCGCACATTGTTTGCAATCGGGAAACGGATAAAATAACTTAGACAAAATAACTTGGACATAATAACTCTGAGACAAAATAACTTGTTAGACAAATTAACACGCCGAAAAATAATTTTAAGGTACAAAAAAAACTTTTAAAAAATAACTTTTGTACAAAATAACTTTGCTTAAAAATAAACTTTGGGCACAATAACTTTGGGCACAATAATTTATACCAAAAAAAACTTCCGACAAATTGAACTTGTTTTAAATAACTTAATACATTTTGATGTACAAAAATAAATATCATTCGAAAAATCAAAACTCTCGAACAGCCGCTGTCTATAAATTCATCGCCACATTTCTCACAAAACTTCAGAGCCGCTCTTATTTTGTGTAATATTAACTAATGAGCCGTGTAAATTCAAACGTGCAACCTGTTAACATTTCTGTTATTTTTGTGTTTTTGGGCTCTTTTGTTTATATTTAAGTTGTGGGGGCGGGAGGGGGCAAGGGGGGTCTCCCCCCCATACCTTACTGTGGGGATGCAAGGCCATCTACTCGATATTATTTATGTCTATAAAATTTCATTGAAGTTGATTTGGTCCTAAGTTATTGTGTCCGAGTTATTATGTACGTAAGTTTATTGTCCGAGAATTATTATTGTATAATAAGTTATTGTCCAAGTTATTTTTGTACGTAATTGTATTGTTCGACAAGTTAATAATTGTATAAAAGTTATTTTGTCCCAGGTTATTATTCCCAAGCAGGGATGCCCAAAAAAAATATCGATCGGTATTCGATACTTTCATTGAAATACCGAAATGAAAAATCGTATTTGGTATTGTAACCTAAGTATCGAAAAGTCAATCCCGATTTCGATACTCTCGGTATTGTACCGAAGTTTTTTCGGTATATATCGGTACTTGTATCTAAATACTGAAATAAATTTTGGTACTTTTATCGAATAAATTTCGATACTTCGGTACTTATTTGATACTAATTTCGGTACTTGTACAAATTACCGAGATTAAATCGAGATTAGTCGGTGAGATTAAATCGGTACGTTCACTGAAATCGGTACTTTCACTGCAGTATCGATTTTCATTATAATTTCAATATTTCATCTTTATTTTTAAAAAATTATTGTAGAAACAAAAATTCAGTGGTCTAATAAAACATAGCGCCCCTCAAAACAAAGCTTCATGACATTGTTTTTTTTTTTGAAGGTCAAAGATATTCAAATTTGACCGAATTTAATCATATTCATACGGCTAAAACTTTTATAATTCCTTATGACTGCTTATTGTTATATCAAAAACTAAAAATCTAACTCTAAACTTACAAAATAATTTTATAAAAATTGAAAAAAACCCAATTGCAGATGGCGCTGCAATAGCAAAAATCAAACTTAAACCAAACAATTAAAAACAAAACAAAAACCAAAATAATCAAAACAAAACAACAACCAAGAAGTTAAAAACATTGAAAAATTTTCATTGAAATGAAACAAAACCAATTGCAGGTGGCGCTGCAATCGCAAAAATCAAACTTCAACCAAACAATTAAACACAAAACGAACACCAAAGAAATCGTAACAAAAGAAAAACCAAGAACTTGAAAACATTGAACAATTTTCATTAAAATGAAAAAAAAACAATTGCAGGTGGCGCTGCAATCGCAAACACAGAACTAAAAACAAAAAGTAAATAACAAAACTAAAGAGAGAAAATAAAAACAAACCAAAAACCTTAAAAGTTACTAAAATTGTCATGAAAGTTGAAAAAATCTCAAACTCAGATGGCGCTGCAAGCGCGAAAACAAAACGTAGACCAATAAAAATAATACAAAAACCAGAAAATAAAGACAAACTTAATACTAAAAACATAAAACAAACTCCCAAAATTGTCATTAAATTGGAAAAATCCCAATCGTAGAAGGCGCTGTAAACCGAAAAAACGGTACGAAAACTGAAGAATCAAAAAAAAGCACGAATCAAAAGACTAAAAAACCACGTTTTTCAAAATCAAGTTTTTGGTTTTTGTCTATTATTATGTTGTTTTAGGTTAGTGAATTAATTTTTTCAGTTTTTGTACTGTTTTGCGTTACAGCGCCTTCGGCGATTGGGATTTTATTTTTTCAATTTTAATGACAATTTTGAAAGTTTTTATGTTTTTAGTATTAGGTTCGTTTTAATTTTTCTGGTTTTTTTAAAATTGTTATTAGTTTCCGTTTTGTTTTCGCTCGCAGCGCCATCTGCGTTTGAGATTTTTTCAACTTTCATGACAATTTTAGTAACTTTTAAGGTTTTTGGTTTGTTTTTATTTTCTCTCTTTAGTTTTGTTTTGGTTTATGGTCTGCTTTTTTATTTCTGGTTTGAGTTTTTTTTTTACTTTTTTGGTTTAAGTTTTCTGTTCGCGATTGCAGCGCCATCTGTTATTAGTTCTTTTTTCATTTAAATGAAAATTTTTTAATGTTTTTCTCAGTTGCTGCTTTTTTATTTCGTTTTAAATTTTTTGGTTTTCATATCGCTTTTTGATTTTTTGTTTTTAGTTTTGTGTTTGCGATTGCAGCGCCACCTGCAACTGTTTTTTTTTTCATTTTAATGAAAATTTTTCAATGTTTTTAAGTTGTTATTTTTGTTTTTTGTTTTGATTTTTTAGGTTGTTGTTTTGTTCTTAATTGTTTGGTTTAGGTTTGATTTTTTGCGATTTTAGTGCATCTGCAATTGGGTTTTTTTTCAATTTTAATAAAATTATTTGAAAGTTTAGAGTTAGAACTCTAGTTATGCCGAGATCGAGTTATACCGATCAAATACCGAAATTATACAAAATCGATACTCGGTAAAAGTGTCGAAAAACAAAGAAGCGATCTTTCAAGTCAAAAGATCGCTGATCTACAAAAAAGCGATCTTTCAGTTCAAAAGATCGCTGACCGTAGAAACAAGCGATCTTCAGATCTTTTGAGATCGCTGATTATTACACGTGGCGATCACCGATCAAAAGTGATCGATAGATCGAGTATCGGAAAGTCCCCAAAATGCCCATCCCTGGACATGGGGAAGTTTATTGTTTTCAGAGCCATACGAAGGATATTATTACTTCACGACTGCAGAGTACCACGTGGGATTTTTTTTGTTTAGTACGATGAATATTACTACCCGACTGGTAACGCAAGTTGAAAGAGGTAAATTCGGTTCGTAGGCAGACTTTTAAATCTTTTAAAATGATCGAGTGCTGAGTACCCGAAGGGATTTGGTTGCATCATACCGATGCGATACGTGAAATCGCATCTGGTACCACCCTAAGGGCAACGCTCATTTGATTTTTTTGAAGTAAAAAATTGTCACAAATTTCAATGTCCATGTATATAAACGAAGACCATGAATGTTTGATTTGATCACTGAAATCTAAAAATTTTCAGTGTATATTCTCATAGGAAAAAACTGTAACTTTCCAATTGTATGTATGTTTCCAATTGTAAATGTAACATTTGCAATTGGAACTTTCTGATTGTTGCTATCTAATTGTTTTCATGATTAATTAGGTATTTTTATATGAAAAAAGTAATTAAAGTTGTAAGTTGACAGCCAACGACAAAACACTAACACTCTCTGGCGGATTTCCGGCCGGCAGACCTTAAACACAAATAAAAAATGAAATACGCTGTCAAAACTTCTGAAATTACTATTAAAATAAAGGGGAGAGTCTAATTTAATTTTCTATTTGATTAGTTTTCGTCCAGGATAACTCAAAATACTTTTTTAATAAGAAAGCAAAATGGTAAACAAAGCATTGATTATTGGCTTGGATCGGTCGGTAATGCCGCATCCTATTTGATTGAACTACGTTTTTACAGCTGTTTGGTTAGTTTGTAAGAATTGACATGGTGAAACGTTACACAAGTTTACTATTTATTTTTAAGTTTTACTTTCATTTTTCTCTTTCATCTTGTACACTTTATGTACCTTTTGTCATTAACAAAAAACTTTCAATTCAATGAAGTAAGATTGAATTTGAACGGTTACAACGTACCAACCTCATAGTCTCGACGGTCGCTATTATTGCCTCGGTCGGTAACATGGTAAATTTTTACTTGATGTTAGATCGGAGGGAAACGTCATATGAAACGGGTTGCCGTCAGGCCACGTCTAGCAACTATTTCAAATATACTAGTTGTTGAAAGAAAGATCTGGCTGGTGAAATTTTATTAATTAACTTGTGTTTAAAGAAATCGAGCTAGTAAACAAAAAAACGCAAGGTATTATTCAAATTATTTTTTCGATTCTTCTGAGAACAGGATAAGCAATACGAATAAGTATTGATGTATCGACTCGAGGACAATAAAAAAATTTTAGGTTAAAAAGTGCAAACTAGCGTATATAATGTTGCTTAGCGATTTGACATTTCATTGACGTTACATTGACGTTAATTATTAACATTGACGTTAATTATTACAGGTATCGGGCTTTGTCTCGTTGGGGTCGCTACCGCAACCTTTAATATAATACATAACCAAAAACAGAAAATTTTAAATTACATTGTGATTGTATTCACAATGTAAATTTAATATAGGTTACAGTTTAAAAGTGTTACAAAAAAAAGTTGTTGGAAAATTATAATGTAGCAAAAATACTCCGGTTTCCACCAGAGAACTGAGCTCCAGCAGCTCCCGTAATTTGTTATATATAGCCCTATTGCGGGTCTTAGCGCACGAATCCTGATTTGCGCAGCCGATGTGCTCGCTAGCCCTTTCCCTGATCGAATGAGCCAATCACCGGCTGCCATTTTCTTTTATACCCTCAATTCCTACCAGATTCCATTCAGCCAATCAGAAAATTCAAATACCAACATCAAAGTTCAAAAGTCACCACAGCGTTGCAACTCTCCCGCCGTGTTACCATGCGGGGGAAATATCGTGTGGGATTTGCAGAGATTTGCCATAAGCAACATGCAGCGTCTAACAACACCCATTATGTAACCAGAACTGACACGCATCTAGTTGTAATGGGATTTTTCTTACAGGTTAAATCATCGTACTTTTTTTGTGTTAACAATCGAGCTATGATTAAAAAAATGAATACGCAACTCAACTTCGCTTATTTTTTATCTTTTTTTTTTTAAAACAGTAAACAGTGAACTAGAGGTTATTGGTAAAACGATTGGAGTTAATTTAAAAGCTTGTCTAGGGAAAAATCAAAACTCCGGTATATAGATCGCGTAGCACTTTGTCATCATTGTTTTCCATTTACATTACATTATTATGTTATTAACATTAATAGGGATCTTTGTCTCGTTTTGATTGCTCCCACGATCTTTAATCACTTATAACGCTTACAAGCTAATACATCGTCGACGGTCGGGGACGCACGCAGGACAGGAATCGATCGCAGGATCTCGAGCATAGAAACTCGACACGCTGAAAGTAGAGCTAATGGGCCGGCCATACCTGAGCGCCTCAGTTGTGAGTGTCAACGTTTCACAGTATTTTGACCGTTTAAATAAAATGAAACGATGATTTTTTATAATAATAAATAGAATTAAATGAATATGATTTTCTTTCTTTTTTTACTATTTTTTAGCACTTTACAGAATTTCGACAGTTTCGATTGAAATACAATAAATGTTCTTTAATTATTAATTTTTCTGTTATGAGGTTTTTTAATATTAATTACCTAATGAGTGTAACTTTTTACGATCAAATTTCATCGCTCCTATTGAAAACATCGAAACTGCCCTCATCGACGAAAATATATATACAAAAAATGTAGACAAAATATATACATTTTATACGTAAACTATATAAAATTTGTATATATAATGTTTAGAGAACTTATTGCCGCTTTTTATATATAATTTATATGTAAGTCGTATACATTTTTGTCTATATTTCAAAAAACAAAAAAAAATATAATTAATAAACAATTTATTCATAAATTAAGTTATTCTATTTATTTTATTATGTTTCTTGCATCCAGAATGCCATAATTAGATACACTTTGAAACTGCTTTTCTGAAGATCCAGTTTGGGTTTTGAACCCAAGCCCCACCCAACATGAGTCCGATATCTTGACCACTGGACTACGACGATCATCGAAGTTAATTAGTGTATTCGCAAATACACTCACAAACATAAATATATTCTTGATATATATAAATTCTATATTTCGGTATATGTAATGTTTATATATTCTCCAAATATATCATTTTATGAAACGAGAATATATAAATTTTATGTTCATGTATATCTACTTTTTATATATTTACCAATAGAAATTCGTTATGTATAATAAATATACAATTTTTTATATTTTCTAGTATATATAATTTCTTGATATAAAAATATATATAAACATACATATTTTCGTATATAAATTTTTTATTTAAAAAATTATATATATTAAAAAATTATATATATTTTATAAAATAAATATATATTATATATAATTTCTATATAATGGTATATATTTTCGTCGGTGAGGGTTTTGTGTAAAACTAACTGTTAGAGATCGCATATTTGTATCTGTTCCTGTAAACTCGTATGAAACTGAATGAAAATTGATAACCATATATTTGATGGCAATAAACATTATTATTTGATTGAAATGTTGAAGAGTTTTATTATTTAATTAAGAGAAGAACAGAAAAATTCAAGGAATAAGCATGACTAATTTGTACACTTTCTAATTCGTGTGTTACTTGACCACGCCCCAGCAGGCCTAAGCAGGCCTACGCAGGAGTACGCAGGAGTACGCAGCACTATTTTAAAAGATTCAATTCGGTAATTTTATTGCTCCAGGCCTATCCAGGCCTACTCTAAAGTTATTTGAAGGTTTTTTCGGCTGACATTAATAGAAAGCAGGCCTAAGTAGTTCAGTCAATCTGGCGAAGAAAAGGCCTTAGTGGAGAAAAAAATAACCCTGTGACGATACTTGGGGGACTGATAGAGGATGGTAAGAGAAAGTCTTAAGTGCGGTCGGCCACCCCCCACCTACTCAAAGTTTCGAGAAAACTCAAAAAATTTTTGAATCGCATTTATCTCGAAAACTACGCATTTTACAGCGAAATTTGTTCGAAAAAAAATGTAGAGGACATTGATAAAACTACTAAAAATTATTATTGATATTAGACGTCTATCGATATAGCTTTTTATTACATTTTAATTTGAATTATTTCAATGAAAAAAAAAACAAAATGAAAATCCCAGCGTGTTTTTTTGAATCTCGGGATTTGTCTAATAAACAAACGAATGCAAAAAACAATAACAAAAAGCACAAAACTGGTTGATTTCGTAATTTTTTTAAAATTAACGAGATTTGTGCTCTGTGTTATGTTTTTTTTTGCATTCGTTTCTTTGTGAACAAAATTTTCTTACAAAATGAACAAGTTTCCTGCTTTTTGTTATTGTTTTTTGCATTTGTTTGTTTATCGGACAAATCCCGAGATTCAAAAAAACACGCTGGGATTTTTATTTTGGTTTTTTTTTTTCATTGAAATAATTCAAACTAAAATGTAATAAAAAGCTATATTGATAACAGTCTAATATCAATAATAATTTTCAGTAGTTTTATGTTATAAGTAATAAAGATTGTCAATTCTTCATTAATTCTTCATGTCTTTATACTTTGTAAAAGCGTAACAGTTTAGCAGTTTGGTTACAGTTGAATTTTGACTTGAAACTTACCCTTAGCGTCACTGCGCTGTCCACGCGGCGCTATACATTTTAAGCTATAATTTCGGAACGGTAAGTCGTACATAAGAAATGTTTCGATAAAAGTTGTTCAAAAAATTATAAGGAACATCTTGTATATCTGAATTGTGAATGAAAAATGAAGATTTAAAAGCGAAAAAGTGAAAAAACACTTATTTCGAAACTTTAGCGCCACCTACTGCACGCTTTTTTTGTCTTACAGCATTGGTGCAATGAGAAAAATTGTAGATGTCAATGTCCTCTACATTTTTTTCAAACAAATTTCGCTGTAAAATGCGTAGTTTTCGAGATAAATGCGATTCAAAAATTTTTTGAGTTTTCTCGAAACTTTGAGTAGGTGGGGGGTGGCCGACCGCACTCAAGACTTTCTCTTACCATCCTCTATCAGTCCCCCAAGTATCGTCGCAGGGTTATTATTTTCCCAATTGTTTTTCCAGATTGACTGAACTATAAGCAGGACTACGCAGCTTTAAGCAGCACTCAAAAATGTCGCCTCAGGTAGAAAAAATTAAGTCCTACTATTCACTGAGAAAACTTACAGAAGGCAAATTGGGCCGACGAGTGTTTTTGTTTTCTCATTAGACATGTCGTTTAGAAAATAAAACAATTAATAACAAAATATTCGTGACTAAGATTATCGTATTCATTTAATCTAGGCTAAGCTATTGAAAAAATATTCTGTGTAAAATATATTTTTTTTCTCAAATCGCCATTTTTTTATTATCAGCAGTTTTTTTGGTTTCGGGAAACAATCGCCGAATTCTTCACAATTATTGTTTTTGGGTTTTATTATTATACAATAAAAATTTCATTCATTTATTTTTTTATTAAAGTCTTATGGCTTTTCAACTTCATAAACATTATCACCAGCAATATTACCAGCAGTAGCATAATTGCATACAACGTAAGCTATATATTGTTTATTTTTCAGTCGACACCTCAGATATCCGCATCCAACCGATCTCGTTTTGCTCCATACTAGTTGAGTATAACGTCCAGTTACTGAGTATGCAGCTTCCGAATGTCTGTAACAATATTGAATATGTAATCATTCTCATATTCACTGTTTTTTCATTATTTAAAAACTAAGATCTGAAAGTCTTACTTATAATTATTGATGTAGCGTGGGTCGAAATGTTCAACTTCATCCGCCCAGTTTTTTATAATCTTCAGAAAATTCACTTTTGAAGCATCAGAATGAATATAATAACCAACGCTTTGGCCAACCCTCATTTGATCTAAAGCAACGGTCATTTATAAATTTCGTAAACATAATTCACTTTATCGATCAAGGTCCGTTAACTTCTGATGAAGTTAATTAGGACCATTCAGATCCTAGTAAAAATTCACCCGGGCATTTCTAGTCAAATAGCAGGGCCCCATAAAGGCTCGCCAGGAAGTCGCCAAAAAAATGCTTATTATAGGCAAGCCTTCAAGGGGCCCGATATATTTCTTCCGGGCAATTTGCGGGCGTGTAAAGCTTTGCTTTTAAATTATCTTCAAAGGGTGTTTGAGATACCATTAATGGTTAATACTAACTTTCTAAAAGGTAAACAAGGATGCCGTATTTTTATTAAAAAATAGAAATACAACAACATTTTTTCATTATTCATCACAATGACAAATAAAACATCGAAGTTGATATATTTATTTCGATTTGAGAACATATCAATAAATAAATAACATTTCTCATGTTAATTAGTTTATATATTTGTATATAAACAATATTTGTATAGTATTGTTGTTATTTGTTAATTATTGTTTATAAGGAGAAGATACGATTGCCCACGAATTTTCCAGACTCGTATAAAATGTTAAAAAATGAAATAAGACGCGGGCGAATGAGATTTTTGTAAATAAGGCAACAGGATTTTTCTTTTGTGAGTTTGATGCGCAAGACATTTAAGATTTTAGAGAATGCTGCCCATTGATTGAAGAACGTAGCTATCAGCTCGTTTAAAATGATGCACGATATGAATTAGTTATATAAGCAAATCCAAAATTAACATCCACTTAGCGGTTTAAAAAAATAAAAATTTTTGGATACTAGGCACAGTGTGCCTAGTATCCAAAGGATGCCTGGCACACTCTTAGGACTTTTTTCTCAGGTTCAAGATGTCAAAACAAGATAAAAAAATGGTGCGGCCCACCTTGGAACAGGTGGCGACATACTTTTTTAATTAAAAAAGAAGAAAATAAAAAATGAAAAAAAATCGAGTTCGTGAAACCCCCATTTTTTATTGCAGATTCGGATTCCTTATGAAAAAAGAAAACGATTTTATTCTTCTTTTTTTTTTGTTTTGCACGATAGATGGCGCTGTAATTGCAAGAGAACAATTTTTATTCATTATTTATTTCCTACGATTACAGCGACATCTATCCTGAAAAACAGAAAAATGATAAGAATAAAATCGTTTCATTTTTTTATAAGGAATCCGCATCTGTAATGGAAAATAGGGGTTAAAAAACTCTTATTTTTTCAATTTTCTATGGAACCACCCTTAATCCGGACAGAGAGTGAGGGGTGAAGGTCGAGTTTGATATGGTTGTATAAAGTTTGATAAAGTATGAGACAAATATTTTCTGCAAGTTGTGTGTCTTTTTGTACCAACTGTTCGTATTTTATTGGAAGAAAAAGAGCGATTAACTTAATTTACTCAAACTTCTTAGTTACAGTACTGAAATTGAGACACAGAAATATTTTGATACTTCGTTTTCCGTATTTGAATATCTTTGGTAGAACGTACAACACCCTATAATCGATAAAAAACGTAAAATTTTAAAACCAAATTAAACCAAACGATAACTTAATTTAATATTAAAAGTATTTCGCCACTCGTTTCAAGGTGGGCCGCACCATTTTTCCATCTTGTTTTGACACCTAGATCGTGAGAAAAAAATCCCAAGAGTGTGCCTAATGTCCAAAAATTTTTAATTTTTTGAACCGCTAAGTGGATGTTAATTTTGGATTTGCTCATATAAAATTTTGAATTTTTTAAATGTTTATTGTCTTTAACTGCCAAAATAATTGAAAACAACATTTATTTTGAAAACTAGTGCAACCAAAAACCCCTAAGATATCTTTACAATCCGAAAGTAAAACATCAAAAACCGTTTACCGTTTTCGTGGCATACGAATTCGTTTCCTATATAATGAGTTATCATCTGAAACTCTGGCATTTCGGTTTCGGTCGATAAAAATGTCTTACACCTAATTATTAAGAATCGAATTTGCATAGAAATAGTTTTTTTTTCAGTACATTAGCAGTTGCAAATATGTAACGCACATTATAATTCAAATTGTTCTATTGTAGAAGAGCATCGGTTAAAAAATTGTCAGGAGCATTTATTTTTTTTTTCCAAATAGTTTACGATACCCAAGGTGAAATTTCATATAGTTTTTAAAATAAATGTTGTTTTCAGAAGTATAAAAAATTTTATCATGAATTTGTTGTAAATAAGTTAAGCGTTAACTGAAAAACATGATATTTTACAATGTTCAAAAGAAACAACATTGTCTACTTAAAAGATATCGAAATTAAATTTACCTATAGGTTTATGAGTCACTTTTTTAATTAGATATTCGTTGACAAGTAACAGTTTGGCTAAACGGACAATCTCAGAAGATCGGATTCAAATCTTGGTTGTCTATTATTATACTCAACTTTTTTTATTAAATATTAATTTTTCCACAAAATTGATTGACTTTAAATTCTTTACAACTTGTATTTTTGTTCATTTTGACCAAAAAACAATGAATATATATGAAACAGGCAGTTGCAGGGCGAAGCGTTACGTGCCCACAAAGGCCCCGGTTTCAGCCTATTAAATGCCTTTATGGGGCCCGGAAACAATTTTTACTAGGGGAGTGAAAAATATTTAAAAACAGTGTACTGCAAAATAAATATAAAAATAAATTTTCATTAATCAAACGATGAAATTGCTCGGAACGTAAAGTTATTATTTTTAATATTGTAACCAAACGTTTTTGAGGGTTTGTTATAAGTCATCGCTTGAAAAAATGATTGAATTTTTCTGACATGATCTTAACACTTATTTGTTTACATTCCGTTCTATCGATTCTCTTCCAAAAAAACATTCAACATATCTTTTTAATATTACTCGAGCGAAATTATTCGGTTTTATGATTAATTAATTGTAAACAAATATTCATTGAGGTTATGTCGTAAAAATTTGATCGATTTTTCCAGTCGACTTATCACACTCACCCCAAAAGACTTCAACTACAAATGTCGTTTTAATGATGAAAAGCTACAATAATAAGTAAAGCCATTCTATTATTGATTTGATTGTAATTAATTTTCATTATTATTTTGCGATGCACTGTCCCTAAAAACACATTCCAACCAAATATTGTGCAAATTTCGTGCAAGTCTATTCTGTATCGATTTGCTCAAATATTGCACACTGCAGCGTCCGCCGATTTCATCAAAGTTCAATGAAAGAAGTTTATCTAATTTTGAAATTCAAGTTTGATTTTGATCAAAAGTATAGATTTTCAGATTTAAGGGCACACTCTTCAAAATATGATTTTTTTACATTTTAGGACCTCCCGAATACGAGAAAAATTTCGTACAAGAGAAAAATCCCTAGTGACAACCTTTTTTGGCGAAAGCATAAGCTATTGCTAGAGGAAGCATAATTTCAAACCGTAGGGTCATAGCCATTTTCCTACAAGCCAGTTTCCGACAACCTAACTTCACGTTGTCAGTTTCGGAACGCTTTTTTTTCAGGAGTTGGATGCACTGACAAACAATTTTGAAATCATTTTTTTCAAACTAGGTGCAATGAAGCGCGCCCGTTGGGCGCGCTCCCTTTGCAGCATGTTAAAAGAAAAGAAATTGAAATAAGTACATATGATTTTTATTTTTTTAATGAATATTTTCATCTGAACTCAACAGTACAGTTCAGGCACTTAAAATTTATTACATTAGGTCTATTTTAATGCACCCGTTCCTTCTACTATAAATATCAAAAGCAATCTAATTGCACAAAATATGATTTTCAGTTTTGTTTAAGTGACGCGCCGAGCTAAACCGTTAAACGCCCGGCCAGCTCTTTTATGAGATACATTAAATGATCTAATGAGTCAATGATTAAACTCTTCAATGATCGAAAAAATTCAATAATTGATAGTCACATGATCTTCTGATCAAATGATCTGATGATCCAACAATCCACTATTCATAAAATTTAAAATAATCCAATGATCACTGATCAAAAAACTATTTTCAAATTGTTTTAGGTTTTATAGTACTGTAACAGTTTTATTTAAATAATTTGTTTTTACTGATATACGTTTACCTTAGTACTTCAATGTAACTCATGTAACAAAAACTAATTTTATTGCGAATATTCATGTGTGAAAAATAATTGCTAAATATATGCATAATTATTGATTAAATAAATTATTTGATCATTAAATCATTAATCATTAAAACTTTAGATCATTGGATCATTAAATTACTTGATTATTGGTAATTCATTTTCAATCTTTCTGTATCATCAAAATACATGTTCAAAATGTGATTTAACTATTCCTACCCGCATCAAAAAAACACCAAAAATTTCGGTGTAAACACTCTGATCTAGGTGTAAACACCTTCTTTTCGGTGTTTTCATGGCGTTTACACCCAACTTTGGGTGTATGTATGGTGTTCACACCCAATTGTGGGTGTACGTATGGTGTTTACACTCAGCTATTCCGGTGTACACCCAACCTTGGGTGTATGTACGGTGTTAACACTCAGTCATTTTGGTGTACACCCAATTTTGGGTGTCTGTATGGCGTTTACACTAACATTTGGCGTTGTTTTGGTGTAAACACCTAATGATTACAGAATACATTTCTATTGACTACTTGTATTATAAACAAAAAAACCTGTTAAAGATTCAATATTTGATTGGTTTTTGTTTTTGCAATATTGAAAATGACAGGAGCTTGAAAGTCCCAACAAAATTTTTTTTTCTGAAATATTATGCAATGAACTTTTATTTATAGAGATTTATTTACAATGTTTTTATACAAGTTAAAGCTTCTTAAAAGTTTAATCAGTTTCCACCTTATTAACTAGTTTAACAACGAATGAAATATGACGATTTTCGGACGAAATCAAAATTGCCTTTGTCTTGACATCTCGTGGCCAACAAGCTCTGATGTTCTCAGTTTCAGTTACAGGAATACAATATTTCGAAGTCGAGATTGCACCGTACGAGCACAGATTATCATTGTCTAGCAAACGAAATAATTTTCCTAACACGACATATTTAGTTGTGTTGTTGTTTTTTGTACAAACTTGGTAAATGCCATTTACATCAATAAATTGTTCTTGATCGATTTTGACAACACTATTTTTCCGCCTTATAATTCTAGAATATGTGTTACTATGACATAACATACGTTGACAAACAAATCTTTCGTAACAGGTCGAAACTTCACAAATTTCTTCATTCAAAAGTCTTTCGATCTCTACTTTTTTAATTACATTCAAAGTGACTACTTTTCCCTTGCCGTACACAAACAACCGATCATTCGCAAACACTTGTTTTCCAGTATGTTTTTTGAATTTGCCTAACATTTTGAAATAAAATTTTTTCGCATTTTCGTTACATGGTCCGTCAAAGGTTTTGTCGTACTTTACATTCTGAAATCGGAGATAAGCTTTACATATTTGGTTTTTGACAGCCTGCGAATTATGTACCACACTCCTTAAAACAGAATTATTACTTTCATAGGGAAAGGCTGACCAGGCCTACAATGGTCCGAACAACTTTACAAATTTTGGTATATGCAGTAGCAAATGAACATTGAATTTCATCATTATTTCCCCATACAAAGCTTCGGTTTCTAGTACAAAAGTTCGTATTGCTATTGTTGCTTGACAAAATGCTTCATCGCTTATCTCATCGTTGTTGAAAATTGTTATCGCAAAAACCAGTAAAGACCAGTGTTCTAATAATCTTCTATCTAAAATTCCTCGCAAACATGGCAGAGAATAATAAAGAAGAAAACTACGAAATTCTGAACCTTTCCATCGACACAAGTTTGCCACAGATTGTGCTATGCGTGAAATTTCAGAAGGAGGTCTTATATTCAATAACCTGGCATTGAGAAGTCGAATTTTGTTCGAGATAGACAATGTGAAAGTAGGGTCTAACCACGTTGATACAAATAAGTTGACAACTCCGAGAAGGACGCAGTGCAAATAATCAGGTGGAAAACTGTTAATGATGTGAAATAACGGCAAGTACATGAATGGTGATGTCCCTTTCACTCCGTTGAAAACTTCACCTCTTCTACTTTGCTCTGCAGCAAGTGCGTCGGTCGCGTGCTGCTCCTCCGTTCTTTTCTCATGCACATCACCTTTGTAAACACGAGTGTATTTATTTTCGCCAATTTTGATTCTTTCTCCCGGATGGAGACAATAAGAACAACCACATAGCCCGTTGTACTGATGAATGTTTTGCAAAACACATCTCTCAACCGAGTCAACCGGAGCCAAAATTGTGTGAACTCTAACTGTTATTGGTTCCTCAAAACCAGGTGGAGAACATTGAAAACCATTTACATGAAGATCTCTTAACTCGTCTAACATCGGTTTTAAATAAAGTTCCATGATAGGTCTCCCAGGTGAATTCCAAAGCCCCGCCAAAAGAATATTTTTTTTCTCAATTTGTAAGGCAAATTATTAAGCATAACCTGAGTTGGACACAAAGATGACGTAGAAGATTAGTGAAGTTGAACACCGTCTAAATTCAATTGAATGTCGATATCTTTATCGGTCATGACAGTTCTTCTTATTTTTTTATGGAATGAACCACTTGTGACGTCACATAAAGTAACTTTTTGAGGTCCATCGCGATCAAGGTCATGTCAAAAGCATTTTCATTCGGCTCGTCAGGTTCACCTGCTGCAAAAACTAAGTTATCGATTTCCCTCGGAACCTGGAAATGTCAAACGTTCATTTAATTCTTTTTTTTATAAAGTTTTATTACGATTTAGTTGTACAATAATACTGGTCGAAAAATATTATGTTTCGGTAATATTTTCATTACTATTATTATTTGTTTTTATTTCAAATACTTACGTGAAAAAACTCTTGATTTTGATTATTGTGATCTGCTTCTGCCACATTTTGCCTTGAATTTATTGTCGATCGTGGAATAGGTAACGCCACATTTTTTAAATACTTGAAGTAAGGGCCATCACGTCTGTTCATAGTGTCCCTTATCGAAACAGATCCAACGTGCACTTCCGACAGAAACGAACAGGAAAGACAAACAATAAAAAAACAATAACACAGCATCTGTACCGCACGCATAACTCCTATAGGTTATGTTGTTGTTTTGGTTATTTGAAAGCGTCAAAACGGACGCATTCCTGAACGACAGCGACAAGCGAAGTCATCGGGCAAAGGCGTTGGGCGAAGACATTGCGACAAAAACATCCGGACGATACTGTCAATGCGATAATCGTATTTTATTCACTTTTGTTTACTTTGATTTCGACGTGCCGGGTGCCGGTATCGTATCGAACAGGAGTTCGTGCTATACTTAGTCTCTCCGTCCCACGCGTAAGTGAGAGAGAGACAGCCGCACAACGCTGTTCCGAAACTCCAATAATTCAAATTCATCCAAGTGCAATAAAATTTGTTCAAAACATAATAAAAAAGATGAAAAACAATTTCGATTGTAATAAATTTTACAATAAAGCGTTTTAAATATAGAATCCAATTTGGAAACAAAATTTTTTCTAAACAACGTCTTCATTATTATTTTATTTTTGTATTCAAATGTAAACAACAAAATAGTTAATTCTCGATTGTTTATTCTTAACAGACAGTAATTTTAACGAAAATATGTTGTTTGAATGTGGTGAAATGTTTATAGGAACACTAACAATGTGCTTTTAGAAAGAGAAAGTGGTCATGATTAGTCTATCTTTCAACAATGCCCAATGGGGTGGTTTGTTTATCTTAGTTTTCATGCGCCACATTCCAGGTAAAAACATAAACAGAAAAAAACTTGCATCAGTTAGAATTTGGAAACGGAGCAAACAGTTCAGTTGCACGTGGAATTTATAAGCAACAAACATTAGTGCATCTCATCAGAAATAAAATCTATAATAACTGAATAATACAATTATTCTAGATCTAAATCTAATGATTTGATAATTGTATATGTAATTCAATGATACAAAAACTCAATAAAGCAATTATTAAATATTTGAATGATGAAGTGTTCGAATGATCTAATGATTAAATAATTCAATGATTGAATAATTCCATGATCTTATAATTCAACAATTCAATGATGCTATAATTTGAACATCTAAGGACATGATGATCAAATAATAACCTATAACGATCAAGTGATTAAATGGGGCCGTCCATAAATTACGTAACGCGATCTTTCATGATTTTCGATACGCCCCTCCTCTCTTCGATGGACCATTTTGTAACGACATGTAACGTTATTGCAGACCCCCTACCCCCCTTCAGAGCGTTACGTAATTTATGGATGGCCCTAAAGGATCGAGTTATCTCTTATGAACTTAATGATCCAATCCTATGATCAAATAATCGATTTATTTTATTTGAGCCTCATTTAAATGTAGTTCAATCATTGTTGCAAAAGTTCTGTATACCTCCTTCAAACCTCTGCTGAAAATTTTTTGTTGTTTTCGTGTTGTTACTTCATTTATCAACAAATTTATGAAATTATCCAACTCCTAAAAAATAATTGTTACTGCAGTCCATAAATCATCACTGCATCACTGCATCACTGCATGAATTTTTTTCTAGGAATGTTTATGTTTATTTAGTAGACGGCAGCAGTACAAACTGGTAATATCTACATCAAAATTTACATCATAATATCGACAATAATAAAATTTGGAGCTACAATAATAACCCAAGGTTGATATATACAAAAATTGCACAGAACAAAGAGCACAGGTCTAGTTTCTCTCGCCCACTAGGTGTCGTTGTAGGGCTGTCTTGAAGCTGGGGATCGTGTTGGAATTGATGATGTCAGCAGGGATTCGGTTCCATTTCGAAACAACCCTGTTCGCCAGAAATTGCTTTCTGAGCGGCTTACGAATTTGACCCAGGTTCAGCTTGAGAGAGTGTCCTCGAAGATTGGTCGTCCGGGCGCGGTTGAAAATCGTTTCAATCGCTTGGCTGTTGTACCAGCCGCCCAAGATCTTGAAGGTTTCGACCAAGTCTGCGTACTCCCGTCTAAAAAATAACAAAGCCAGGCTTTGGAGGTTCAGCCTCCGAAGTCTCTCCTCATACAGACGGTTTCTCAGCTCACGGGGTATATTGGAGGCTCGCCTGAGCACTTGTTCCAGGCCATCCATGTCACCGACAAAGCACGGTGACCAGACTGGCGACCCGTACTCCAGGATCGGGAGTACATAGGTGGTGAGGATGAGCCTGAGGAGGTCCGCATCAATGTCCAGAAAGGCCCGACGTATGCGGTAGAGGAGAGAGTTCGCCTTTTTGATTACCGCTGATGTTTGGAGATCCCACTTCAGGTCTTCCTTGATGATGATTCCCAGGTCCAGTTGCGAGGTGTTGGTAGCAATTGGATGACCGTGCAAGGTGTAGCCACGCTGTGGCACTTTACGCTTGCCTAGATGTAAGACGGTGCATTTTTCTGGGTTGAGGGGAATCACCCAAACTTCTGACCACTGGGCGACGTTGTCAAGGTCCTCCTGAAGTTGGGCGCCGTGCCTCTCGGGGTTTGCATACATTTTGTTGTCATCTGCATACGTCTGGTGCCGAGATCGTGGGTGCACATGCAGATCCAACGAATACAAAATGAACAGCAATGGCCCGAGAACGGAGCCCTGGGAAACTCCACTGGGTGATGACTTGGGAGTAGAGAGAGCATCGCCAATCCTCGTCTGAAAAGTCCGGTTTGCCATGTACGCACCAATCCAATCCAGCAGTTTACCTCGGATCCCGAGGTGGTGGAGCTTGTGGAGCAGTCTTCTAAGAGGGACTTTGTCGAAAGCTTTCGATTAGTCCGAATAGACTACATCCACGGGCTCTCCGGTGTCCAGAGCCTTCGTCCAGGCGTCCAGGCATAGCAGGAGGTTCGTGTTGATCGACCTCCCCGGGACAAACCCATGTTGCTGGGGAGGGATCACGCCAGTATGAAGGGCGAAATCAAGCATCGCATTTGCGATAAGACGTTCCATGGCCTTGCAGATGGTGCTGGTCAGACTGATCGGGCGGTAGTTGGCTGTCAAATGCCTACTGCCTTTTTTATGGATGGGCGTAACTATGGCGTGGCGCCAGACTTCTGGAATGGTGGCAGTATCCAGCGAGTGACGGAAAAGAGCATGGACAGTCGGAGCCATGACACCAGCACACTCTTTGAGGAGTATAGGCGGAATTCCATCTGGATTGGACGCTGCAGATCTATCCAAGGTGCTGAGTATCTTCCATATGTCTAGCTCCGTGAAGTGGACGTCCGTCAGATACTCAGCGTTTGGTGGATACGGTAACTGCGGCAGGGTACCTCCTAGCTCGGTGGTGTAGACCTGGGCGAACTGTTCAGCGAACGCGTTAGCAATTTCGGACGAATCCGTGACTTCAGTCCCATCAACCTTGATGGAGTTAGGAATAGGACACTTCGAAGCAGAGGTCTTGCTCAGGTAGGCGTAAAAGGCCTTTCCACCAGCAGCTACCGTATTCTCCTCGAAAGCCCTGCGAGATGTTCGAACTTGCGCCGTGAGTTGGTTGCAGTGGCTGCGGTACACTCGATAGTCGGCTGGGATGTTGGACTACCTGTAGGCTACCCAGAGTTTATCCTTTCTGCGAATCTCGCGAAGGATGTCTCTGGAAATCCATGGCCGCAGGGGACTGCGCCTCGCTGATGTTTGTGGAGGAGTGATGGACTTCACGGTATCGAGGACCGACGTTACAAAGGTTGTATGTACCGTCAACATCCGTCCGGTCCAACGTGGTGCGAGTGACCTCCGCAATCCTCACTGTTGCTTCCTCGTAGTCCACTTTGAAAAAGGGAATGCGAGGAACTTCCCTGGAGACTGGTGGCGCGTCAGAGAACCCATACTCCAGCACCAAGGTGATCACTATGTAGTCACTGGTTCCGATGGCCGGGTGGTACTCTGGCGGACAGACAAGAAGCGGCTCGTTGGTAAGCATAAGGTCGAGAAGAGAAGGATGTTGGTTGGCTCTGAAGCGCGTGCATTCCTGCACCAGCTTAAGAAGGTTGGTGTCTCTCAGCGTCCGCGCGAACTCTCTTCCCACCCTAGTCGTGCTCCTTGGGACGTCCTGGGGAAGTCCGTCAGTCCATGCCACTGTTGGAAAATTGAAGTCTCCAAAGATGAACGTAGGGAGGTTCAGCCCAGCAGTTCGGCGAAGAGCATCAAACAGGCTGTTGTCAGAAGGAATGACGTCAAAGATATTCGTAGGAGGTCTGTAGACGCCAGCTACGATAAAGCTCAGGTCGTGGACCGTGACCTCCAGCCAGAGGGCCTCAACAGCTGGGTCCGACATCTCATCCAAAGGAATCGATGTAACTTTGTAGCCGGAGATTGAGTTTTTGATGTACACCGCGACTCCTCCACCTTGGCCAACCGGACGGTCACAACGAGCGAACGAGTATCCCTGGATCTCCACAAAGGAGTCCGGGATATTAGAGTTGAGCCAAGTCTCCGTGATTATCACCACAGCTGGGGACTTCATGGCGCACTCGGCTGTCAGTTGACCAAGTTTAGACTGGAGAGAAGCCATGTTAGTGTACAAGAATTTGATGTCCAAGTTTACCGCCGCCTCCGCCCGTTTCCCGCCCGGGAGATTTTCGGTACTCCATGTGAGTAGCGGATGGTTAGATCTTTGTCATCAACTCTCCTCTGAGCAAGTTCCTGGCGAAGGGCAGCAAGTTCCTCCTGTTGGGCTGGAGTCCGGTCGCTCATCACTTTGACCACACCTGGAGGCTTCTTCTTAGCCAGACGAACAACCTGGAGAAGGTCGCCAGGAGAGGTTCCGGGATCAGAGTGGTCAAAAGGCAAAGGACAGCATCCTTGTCTTCGGTGGCACTATTTATTGGCCGGCGGGTCCCACGCTCAGGCAATTCTGACAAGATGACGTTGTTTTCCTTCCTTTCCTCAATTTCAGCTATGACGTTGGTGAGCTGGGCCGGCGAATTATTTTTAAAAGAGTTCACCTCTTCTCTGAGTGCAGCGTTCTCTTCTTCGATCTTCAGGTATTTTTCATAAAGAGTCCGGATGGACTCTTTCAGTGCCTCCATGTCAAGTCTGAGCTGGTTGATCTATCCCCCATCCTGGCCAGGTCGGGGGGGGGGGGGGGTGTTTGTGTCTGAGGGCCTGGCAACTTCCTAGTAGCGGGTGGCAGCTCGTCGGGAGATACTCAGTTCCCCCTCCAATTGCAGACTGTAGTCACCGTCATCACAATAGGAGTTGTCCTGCAGGTCTTGAATTGTGCACCGATCCTCCATAGTGCTCAAAAGACAGCAAAATTTTCAATCAAAAACTATTTATTTCCATGTGGAACATAGGTTTGATATTCAAATTTTCCTGCCAGTTAGTTGCAAACGGCGCCACGGGGGCGTGGATCGGGACCAGTGTCGTTGTGTATGCGGCTTTAGAGACTCACACACGGACATAACAGGTCACACCGACGAGACAGCTTTTCCGTCTTCTCATGGATCAACACGAATCTGCTCACCTCAAAGCGCGGTGCGGGACGGTTTTTCGGTCCGTTATCTTCGTGTCCAACGAGTTTGGTTGCTGTCAGTACTCTCAAAAAGCCGGTCTGGAGTCGTGTTGACAGATGGAAAGTTGAGGTTAGGATGCTCTGATGTTTTGAAGATTGGCTCCAATTTTCGAGTCTCTCGTTTTCCAGCAGGCAGCGTGTACGAGGACAAACCTTGAAAAACCAGCTCCCAATGTTCCCTCTCACGAGTGTATGCGGCTCCGATATCAATTATAAAACGTAAAAGATAAGACAGACCGCTCGGATGCCATGTGATCGTCACCGGAGTCACGTGAAAGTTTTTTCACGATGATTTTTTTGTATGGACGATTATTTTATTCGATGCTTTAAAAAAAATAAAAATAAAAATTCATTTGTTTATAAACATTCAAGTATGAACATTAATTAGTTTATGAACATTTGAATTCAAACATTCATTTGTTTTATTACCATTTGTGTGTAGACATTTATTCGTTTATAAACAGTTGTGTGTAAACATTCATTTGTTTAGTAGCATTTGTTTATAAGAATTCATTCGTTTTTAACTATTCGTATATGAACATTCGTTCATAACCATTCGTTCATAAACTTTAATTTGTTAATTGACATTTGTTTATAAACATTAATTTGTTGATTAACATTCGTTTATAACATTAATTTGTTAATTAACATTCGTTCATAACCATTTGTTTATGAACATTCATTTGTTTCAATATTCATTACAGTCAAATAAAGAGATCAAATTTTAACATTTTGAATGTTAAAATTTGACGAATGGTGTTTACGAAAAATTAACATTTTTACATTTTAAAATTAATCAGCAAAAATCTTACTTTTTTATTTGAAAAATTAAAATATTCAAACATCATTTTTTTGCACAAAATATGCTGAAATTTAACATTTTAATATGAAAATGTAAGCTGATTCGAGTCTGTTCCTAGTCTGACATTAAAAATGTTAAATTTTGAGATTCTTTCCGCTCCGCGTAAAATCAAATATACAGCTCAAAATTTCCAGAACATTGCAAATAAACTTAACACCCTTTCATCTCTGGCAAAAAGTTACATTTATATGTTGACATCTTTGCTGTCAATTTGAAATTTTCAAACCTTGCTTAAATATCCGACCTGATTCGAAAAAAATGATCTCAAAATTGTTCGTCAGTGCATGCAACTCCTAAAAAAAAGCGTTCCGAAACTGACAGCGTAAAGTTACGTTGTAGGAAACTGGCTTGTAGGAAAATGGCTATGACCCGATTCATTTTTTTTTTGTCTTTGGCTAACAAAAACAGTTTTTCTCCAACTCATGATTGTAAAACTGCTGTTATTTTTGATATTTCACAGAGATTACACGGAGCGGAAAGAATCTCAAAATTTAACATTTTTAATGTCAGAGTAGGAACAGACTCGACTCACCTTACATTTTCATATTAAAATGTTAAATTTCAGCATGTTTTGTGCGTAAAAATGATGTTTGAATATTTTAATTTTTCAAATAAAAAAAATAAGATTTTTGCTGATAAATTTTGAAATGTAAAAATGTTAATTTTTCTTTAACACCATCCGTCAAAATTTTAACATTTAAAATGTTAAAATTTGATCTATTTATGTTTCATTTATTAGAATCAAATGTTTTGAAATTTGATCGGAGAAGTCGTTTTCCTTGCACGACCAAGTGAACGAGCAAAATCTTTCTCGCAAGTACCTTTTTACAACGCTAGAAGTAAATAAGGATCCATTGGCGCTTATTACATATGTGCGTAATACCAAGTAAATCAATTAAAAAAAGATAGCGCCCTGACACCTCTGTCGAAATAAAAGCAAACAAAACGCAAACCCATAATAATATCAGTAAACATCTTGAAAAAAAAAGAATAAAGAGAAAACTAACGTAAACCGGAAGTTACAAAATAACCATTCACCGAACTTGAATTTTCGCGTATCAAAATACACAAGAAAAAAATTAACATTTTAAATGTTAAAAATTGTGAAATATTACTCGATAAAATTTGGTAGAGTGTTTATATTATACTGTGAGATTTTGACGTGTCGATGTTTAACATTTCTAATTCTAAAATTTCTGATTTGAATAAGAAAAAAAAAACATTGAACCGTATAATTTCTAGGCTTTGTTTTAGCATCATTTATTAGAGTTGAGTAGGTATTATTCGGTGGTATTTTTTGAGTATATGTCACTGGTAACATTAAAAAATGTTAAAAATTTTGTGAATAAATCTTACAGGTGTTTCGACATTTGTCCTTCTCAGATCGACATTGTGTTGTCCACATTTGAGCAAAAACTTGTGTATCTTGGTTCCACACCTACAAATATGAGCCACTTTAAAACGACCACTTAGACCTCCGTAAAAATAAAATAAAATTTTATTTTCATAAAGAAAATCGCACTCGGAGAAAGTCACCGGGATCTTTAATACCCCGTGATAAATAGGCTGCCATGTTTCAAAATGGAGTGGAATCCAGAATTGCATGAAAAATAATCTTAAAAAAAGTTTCATGACGTTATAACGTCTCCAGTAACAAAGCTTTCTGTTCATAGTTTACGTCAAGTTTGCATCTATCTCTACAATCAAGTAGTGGATTTGCAGAAATTATTCTTCTAATTTTCATTCCGGATCAATAGGCATTGAAAAATAAAAGTTTTTGAACCTCATGTTTTAGGCCGAAATGTTGTCAATTTTATTAGTATTCTGTCAATTCGATTATAGCTTACGTTTTGTAAAGCATTTATATACACTAGGGAGATGAAGCGCACCCTACGGGCGCGCTGTCTCGAACTTTAATATTTAATTAGTTTACGGGTTATCTATTTATACGCCTCGCCCCGACCTATTAAAAAAGTATTTTTTTTCAATATTTTTTAGTTTCAAAATTTTTATGGAATACATTAATCATTATACGACATTCGATCGGCAATGAAGCGTGAGCTCTGTGATATTCAATTTTTTGTTCTTTGAACGATTTTCATATTTTTGATACTTCATAATTGATTGATTTCGAATTAACCATATCACTAGAAGGACGAAAATTTCTGACACCCTAAAAGGACGGAGTTGACAATTTTGTCGTTCCTTGGTTTTCAATCAATAATTGACCTATTTCGAGCGGTTGAACTTTATTTTAATTATCTAAAACTCAAAAACAATATTGTAAAGTAATTGAAAGTTCTTAAATAATATTTTATATAAACAATATTACCGATGATGTAAATAAAGTCCTGGATCGTAGATGCGAACCGTCTGGACAATTCTCAATGGAAAAAATTTGTTTTATAAAAAAATTAAATGTTTTAATAAACAAAATAATGTTAAACATTGATAATTAGGATAATTTCAGAGTTATAAATGCTTCAAACGTCATATAAATGTCAAATTTTGAAGTGGACAAATTGTCAGCGTCAATTTTCGAAGTGTCAAAGTAGACAGATTCCTCCACTCCGTCTTTTTAGGAAGACAATAATATATCTTTGTTGAATAAAATAATTTTTGCATGTAATTTGTACAGTATCAAGAAAGCTGTAGAAAATAATTTTCTAAAAATCCCACAACTATGCCTTAAAAAACATAAAAGTTACGACGGATTAAATTTCAAAAGTGGGCACATTTGTCCACTCTGTCCTTCTAGTGTTAATCAATTTAAAATTCATTGCATAAATAAATTCTACAATTAGAAAAAGTATGAAAATGGTGATTTTTGATGGCAAACAATTTTGTTAAAAAACAATTTTCATCATAAATTTATTATAATTAAGTCAAGTGTTAACTAAGAAACATTAATATTTTAGAATATTTAAAAAAACAACATTGTTTACTGTAAAAAAAATATCGAAATTGAATTGACCTACAAGTTTATGAGTCACTTTTTCTATTACGTGATCGCTGATCGCCAAGTACCAGTTTGGCTTAACTGGCAAGAAGTCAGTCTTGTAAACTCAGACGTTCGGGTTTCAATCTTAGTTATCTGTTTTATGTTATCAAACGGGCAGTTACAGGGCGAAGCGTTACATGCCCACAAAGACCCTGGTTTCAGCCTGTACAATGCCCTTATGGGGCTCAGATCATTATCAAGACGAGCCTTTAGGGGGCCCGGAAACAATTTTCACTAGGAATTGTTTTGCAGTTGCTCATATAAAAATTATTACTGAAGGGTTCCGTATAATCACATAATAACGAGGAAAACATGTTGTATACCAAATCAGGCATTTTTAAGCCAGCAGATGCTGGTTGAGGACCAGGGTTCCCTCTCGTCTCATTCCCTGCCGCTACACGTCTGCGAATGTGATTATGATATTTAACCATCAGTTTCGCTTCTGGAAGCGATAATCCATAGTGACCCGAAAATTTTTTACATTCTCCACAACCTTCGACTGGTGTGTCATTCTACAAAATGACAAATTTCAAATTGACGTTGGAAAAATGCTGATTATTGCAGAATATTGAGCTTACATTATATAAACACATGATATGAGTATTCCGAGGACAACTAGTAATATTGCAGTATTTTGAGCCTGTTGTGTTTTGTAGTGGCTTTGGCTTAGATTTAAGTTTTTCTTTGCTGTCTGATGAACCATAATAATTCTCATAATAGTTCTCATAATAGGTGTGATGTTGAATCGGCCTGTCGGTATTTTGACTGTAAATTGGCGGGTGATCATCAACTAAAGTAAATCCAGTCATAATTGCAAGTGCTGCCAGCGGTACTAAATAGAATGAATTTGTAGACAGTACAGAAAATACACTTCTTCCGACTGATATGACCGTTGACCGTGTCCGGAATAACCAACCGAAAAATGTAAATACTATAAAAATGAAAGCTATTATTGTCCCCAAACTGAATATATTTTCGAGAACAGCACTCATATTGTATTAATATAATATTATGACGTTTTGCTTCAATTACTAGTTCAAGTTGACGTGTCTTATCTAAAATGACATAAATGTCAGTGTCTAAACAGTCATTTGAAACAAAAAAAACAAAAGACTTATTTTTGAATGTTTTGTTATAATTTTTAAAAATATATTTTTCGTTGCTAAACTTCACATGATTCACACAAAATATTATAAGCATATCCAGAATTATCGTCCACTAAGCCGTTCAAGATGAATTTCATTTCCAGTGATAGGGCACGCTCTTGAAACCATTTTTTTAGATTTAGCGACCGAAAATTAGTCTAAAAAACATAGCGTTCCTCAAAACAAAGCTTCGAGACATTGTTTTTTTCGAAGGTGAAAGATTTATTTTGGTTTTCATTTAGTTTTTTAATTTTTTGTTCTTAGTTTTGTGTTTGCGATTGCAGCGCCACTTGAAATTGGTTTTTTTTCATTTGGATGAAAATTTTGGAACGTTTTTAAGTTGTTGGTTTTTGTTTTGTTTCGATTTTTCCGTTTTTGTTTCGTTTTCGATTGTTTGGTTCTAGTTTGATTTTTGCAATTGTAGCGCCACCTGCAATTGTGTTTTTTTTTTTAATTTAAATAAAATTTTTTCAAAGTTTCCAGTTAAAACTTTTCTTTTTTAATGAAGGAACAAGCATTCATGAGAAATTGCAAAAGTTTTAACCATATGAATATTAAGAAATTCATATATGATCAAATCCAAAATTAACATCCACTTAGCGGTTCAAAAAAATATAATTTTTTGGACATTAGGCACACTCTTAGGATTTTTTTCTCAGGTTCAAGGTGTCAAAACAAGATAAAAAAAATGGTGCGGCCCACCTTGGAACAGGTGGCGACATACTTTTTTAATTAAAAAAGAAGACAATAAAAAATGAAAAAAAATCGAGTTCGTGAAACCCCCATTTTTTATTGCAGATTCGGATTCTTCATGGAAAAATAAAAAGATTTTGTTCTTATATTTTTTTTGTTTTGCACGATAGATGGCGCTGTAATTGCAAGAGAACGATTTTTATTAATTATTTATTTCCTACGATTACAGCGACATATATCCTAAAAAACAGATAAATGATAAGAATAAAATCGTTGTATTTTTTTATAAGGAATCCGAATCTGTCATAAAAAATAGGGTAAACACTCTCATTTTTTAACACAGTTTACAGTGTTAAACTAACTTAGTGTGTTTAACTAATTTTCTATGGAACCACCCTTAATCCGGACAGGGAGTGAGGGATGAAGTTTGTCGAGTTTGTGTCGAGTTTGATATGGTTGTATAAAGTTTAAAGAAGTTTTAGACTATTATTTTTTGCAAGTTGTGTACCAACTGTTCGTAGTTTATTGGAAGAAAAAGAGCGATTACACACACAGAAATATTTTGATACTTCGTTTTAGGTATTTGAATGACCTGGGTAGAACGTACAACACCCCATAATCGATTAAAAACGTAAAATTCAAAAGAAACCAAATTTGAAGTTACTTCTTACATGCTTTTTTGTTGCTTCTTTAGTAAAAATCATTATAACTTAATTTAATTTTAAAAGCATGTCGCCACTCGTTTAATAATAAAATAAACCCCTGTAATAAAAAACAGGGGTTAAAAAACTTTTTTTTCAATTTTCTATGGAACCACCCTTAACCCGGACAGAGAGTGAGGGGTGAAGGTCGAGTTTGATATGTTTGTATAAAGTTGTGTGTCTTTTTGTACCAACTGTTCGTATTTTATTGGAAGAAAATGAGCGATTAAATTAATTCACTCGAATTTCTTAGTCATAGTACTGAAATTAAGACACAGAAATATTTTGATACTTCGTTTTCAGTATTTGAATGACTTCGGTAGAACGTACAACACCCCATAATCAATAAAAAACGTAGAATTTAAAAGAAACCAAATTTAGAGTTACCTTTTACCTGCTTTTTTGTTGCTTTTTTGGCAAAAGTCACTATAACATGATTTAATTTTAAAAGAATGTCGCCACTCGTTTCAAGGTGGGCCGCACCATTTTTCCATTTTGTTTTGACACCTAGATCGTGAGAAAAAAATCCCAAGAGTGTGCCCAATGTCCAAAAATTTTTATTTTTTGAACCGCTAAGTGGATGTTAATTTTGGATCTGCTCACATAAAGAATCGACTTTTTAACTTCATTTTATCAAAAATTACAAAAATTTAATTCAGGTTTTTCCACAATCGAACTTTTTTCCGGCAATGTATAATTCAGGTATCACTAAATTAATTCTATTTATGAAAATAGAATTGTGCTTTGCGCAAATTTACTGAAATTATCATTTCATGTAACCTAACTTCTAACAAAATTTCTTTATGCAGTAGAAAACAGTGCAGCAAAGGTGATGGCCGTGCGAAGCACGGCCGATCAGCTAGTAATATAATATAATATAATATAATACAATATAATATAATATAATATTATATATTATATGAACTTAATTTAGAATAATTTATTTTATTTTGCATTGGTTGAATTGTATTAGAAGAGAGGCTGACGTCCCACTCCCGTCCACGTTATCCATGGCTCTTTAATATGAACATTTAAATCATCATAAAAGCTCTTAATTATTTTTGAATATGATTCGCGAGGGATGTTCGAATATAACCTTACTTTTATAACCTTTGTGTTTGTGTTTGTAATCATTTCTTTCAATCATTTATTACTATTTACTTTTAATATTTTTAAATTGTTGAAATCAATCTCATCAATATTATTTTCAACAATATTTCGCATGTTATCGTTAAATGTAATCATGAAACTGTCATTCAATTTTTTTCCAAATGATGAACCGCGTCGAAAAATAGAAGTATTATGTGAGAAGTTAGTCACAGAGCCAACTTCAGGGTGTCGTCTGTCTTTTAAAGATGGATATTATATAATATAATATAAAATAAAAATCCATTAAGTACGTCTAAACCGCAACTTCAAGTGATATGCAAACTGCAACGTCAAGCCGCTGATGATTTTTTTGAGAATGAAATAAAATAACATTCGTTATTATTTTTTGAGTGAATTTTACTGCTAACAATCAAAAATTCTACTTATTCGAAAAAAATATAATACTTCTTCCACTTCGTGTGAACTAAGAAAATCAAATGAAAAATTGTTCCAGTAACAAATGACAAGTGTTCCTTTAAATATCGTTCGTTTGACGTTTGATGTATTTGTTTATTTTGATTTATATTGAAAGCTTGTCACAAAATTTTAAATTGGGCCCGAGCTGAGTACAATTACCTATGATAATGGATTTGTATAGCATTAGTTCATCGATAGCCTTAATTTTACTAGCACTCGCATTTTTCCGTTGGTTCAGAGCAGTGAAGTTGAGGATCTTACTAACAGAATTTTATACCGCAGTCAAAGTAGTCAAAACAGCAACTGCAGTGGCTAAGGTAGCTACTCTTTCTATAAAATTACTTCCATTCATACCACTAGTGACACTAGCCATTGCATGCGTCGTTGATGAGGTTAACGACCAGAACATCCAGAATCCACCCGACAGAACTGATGAAAATTTCTTTGGTGCGAGTATGCCATCGGAAATGAATGAACCATACCGTAACACAACAAACTCTAAATACTGCAACATAACTAGTTGTTTCAAAAATACGCATGTCCTGTGCATGTACAATGTAAGTCAACTTATTTGAAAGTGCTTTAGCGGAGAGTATGCCTAACTTGGGCCTGTCTTTAATTTGGGCCGGCCATTTTTTCAAATTGTATTTGAATTTTTCAAGTATTTTTTATTTTTTATTTAACTTTTTTACAATTAAATAACGTCAGAATTCGATTAAAAATGAATGTAGAATATAATAGTGAAAGAAGTACTTTAGTGCAAAATTAGCAATGTTACAACAAGGTCGTAAAAATCCGCCGATCTAAAAATCTGTCATTTTTGCTCGTTAATAACTAATTAATGTAAACAATCTAGAGTAATGTCATTTGCCCTAATTCGGGCCGCCTGTTCATTTCTCATAAAAACGTCAACTATGCTTGCCAATATCTGTAAATTTAGTTTCTTAAACCCATTTTCGTTATTTTAGATCATAATATTTTACTTGGCAATGAAGAAATCTTTCAATTAATGCTAACAATGTAATTCCAACCTCAAAATTTTCAAATGACCTTATCTTATGCATTGCTGTTATTATCATATGCTTTCTCATATTTTTATATTGAATTATGATGTTTGGCGTTGTTATAAACATTTTTTGATCTATTTTCCCATTTTCGAGATTGTTTAAGTGTAATGAAATACACGGCCCATCCCTATGTAAAAGATCCGGCCCGGGATCCGGCTCGGAATCCGTTAAGGCGAAATAAAAAGCTTGTTTCAAAATTTGAGGTTAGAAAAATCGGTTCCGGGTTGTGAGCAAATGCAATAACATTTTTTAAAACGAAAAACATCAGAACAAAGATAATTTTCTAAAGAATGTCCTGATATAATTTTTTTTATGAAAAATATTGTTGTATTTGCTCACGACCTCGAGCCGATTTTGTAAACAAACCAGCCCTTTTCATATCGCCTTAACGTATAACGTATCCTTTAACGGATCCGAGCCGGAATTTGGTACCGGATTTTGTACCGGATTTTTTGAACAACTACCGAATCTCTATGAAATCCAGCTCGGATTCCGGCCCGGAAAAATGAAAAATTTGAATGGAAAAATTTTTTTCCTCGAATCCAAAATGAAATTTAGAGAAGTTCGAGGATTCGAACCAAAGTTCTCGAGGATGTAAAGCCGAAGCTCTAACCGTTGCGCCACGAGACTTTCTCTGAGGGTCATACCTGCTGGACAAACACACGAATCCTCGAACTTCTCTGAATTTCAGTTTGGATTCGAGGAAAAAAATTTTTCCATTCAAATTTTTCATTTTTCCGGGCCGGAATCCGAGCTGGATTTCATAGAGATTCGGTAGTTGTTCAAAAAATCCGGTACAAAATCCGGTACCAAATTCCGGCCCGGATCTTTTACATAGGGATATTAAAGGACTCTCGTCCGGTTGAACGGGCCACTTACACTGTTTTTTTAATCGTTATTTTGTATCACAAAATAAACTCACATCTGCGTCAAACTTTCTAAAAAGACTAATTAACAAACATTGAAGTAGAAATCAGTGAAGATAAATGAACAAAGTCCAATTTTGCAGGATGAAGAACCAATAAAAAGTTGTGGTGATTGTGAACAGTTCGGATTCACATCAATAGACAAATCAAGGATGCTTAGAAATCAGAATAAGTTTCGTCAATTCGTAGCATCAGGAAAACAGACTAAAGGAAACCCTGGTCCTCAACCAGCAGCAGTGAAGATGCCTCTCTTGGTAAGTATGTTGTTCTTTTATAATTTTTAAACTGTATTATTCCATGTAAATTTTTGTGCATTTAGGTGTGGGATGAAGAATTAGCAAATTTTGCTCAGATGTGGACAAATCAGTGTCAGCAAGGAAATGACCGATGCCGAGACACTTGTAAAATTTATTTTCATAAAATGCACTTATTTTAATTTTAAACAGGGCATAAACGGCGTGTGTTTGAGCAGCTGTACCATTTCAGGTAAATTTATAGTTTTTTTCTTGCATTATGCAACTTATCGGCGTTTGCTCGTCAAATACGCTCAAATACAGTGTCGCTTTGCTTATTTTCAAAGCCCCAAAATGTAGATTTCAATCGAATTCACCCTTGTGTTACATGCATAAACGCAAGCGCCTTAACAAATTAATGAATAATAAACTTTTTTGAAGAGACATTTCACGTAAAATCGGACAAAAAGTTTCCACCTCCTCCAATTCGGCTAAAATCGTAGAAGTACTAAATGCATATTCAAGAAATTTTTACGGATTTTGATCTATTTTTGATTTCGACTCTGAATCTTTTTCAATAGGATTCACAATTTTTAGGATTCACAGTTTTTTGAACTCGCCATATTCAAATAAAATTATGTTACTCAAATAACTATTTTTCCGAGTTAAAAAACACCTTCTGGCGAGTCGGACCTTTCTAAAGAAAACTTTAACTGTGCCGAAAGTTTGTTGAATCTCCACTTCTGAGATTAAATTTTTTTAATCGGACAATGATTTCATATCTTTCATAACTCTTATTTTATCTGACTTACAATTCTTTAAAGTGACACTATTTCGGAAAAACACTTGTCTCGATAGCAATCATTTCATATGATTTGTTACTAAAGTTTCAAATTAATTGCGTATATCAAAAGGATAAGCAGGATCTTGTCTCGTTATTTTTATACCTTTCTGAGGTTATTTTTCATGTATTTAGGAAATAATTTTTGAAGGAATACTTGTCTCGTGAACAATGATTTCATATCATTTCTTACTAAAGTTTTCAATTAATTGTGTATTTCGGAAGCATGAGCAGGATCTTGTCTCGTTATCTATATACCTTTCTGAGGTAACGTCAAGTTATTTATATGTTTTCATGTAATAAAAATAAATATTAAAAAATTAGAAGACCGTGATTTCACATCTTTTTAAAGGGAAATTTCAAACATTGAATGTAATCAAAGGCAAAAAATTTATTCTCAATTCTAAAGTTCAAATCGATATTTTTATAGGAATGATTGCGCCTTGATACATTAAGATTCTCGTAGAATTCATTAAAAATTAAATTTTTTTATTTAATAATTCAATAAATTAATTACAATTTTTTTCTGAGAATATAGATAAAAAAATCTGTTAGTTTTGCTTTCGTGTGCATCCGTCTTAACACTAAACAGTCGGAGTGGACAAATCTGTGCCCAGAGCCCTCTTGTATCAACGTAATACTCATTATTTCTATCTTTGTCTCCTAGTTCCACTCCATCTTTCTAGAGTTGCATGCTATTTACATTTTTTCATGTTTTTAAAACTTGCGGTGACACACTTTTATGGCAGCATTTATTTCTGTCGATCAAATTAATAATTTTCTTTTTCAGTTTCTTCTAACAAACTTGTTATTATCCTTGCAACGAATTTTATAAAATTATTATTATTCAAAGGGTACTTGAATAAAATGATAATTAGTAAGATAAAATATCACTGAAGTACATTGCGAGAACATATAGGAAATATAAAAATTCAAAAGGAAAATGCGCAGTGGTTCTGCGCCGATATCTGTAAAATCTTAACACATATGAGCAAATCCAAAATTAACATCCACTTAGCGGTTCAAAAAAATAAAAATTTTTGGACACATTAGGCACACTCTTGGGATTTTTTTCTCAGGTTCTAGGTGTCAAAACAAGATGAAAAAATGGTGCGGCCCACCATGAAACAGGTGGCGACATACTTTTTTAATTAAAAAAGAAGAAAATAAAAAATGAAAAAAAATCGAGTTCGTGAAACCCCCATTTTTTATTGCAGATTCGGATTCTTCATGAAAAAATAAAAAGATTTTATTCTTATATTTTTTTTTGTTTTGCACGATAGATGGCGCTGTAATTGCAAGAGAACGATTTTTATTAATTATGTATTTCTTACGATTACAGCGACATCTATCTTAAAAAACCGAAAAATGATAAGAATAAAATCGTTTTATTTTTTCATAAGGAATCTGAATCTGTAATAAAAAATATGGGTTCAAAAAACTCTCATTTTTTTAATTTTCTATGGAACCACCCTTAATCCGGACAGGGAGTGAGGGGTGAAAGTCGAGTTTGATATGGTTGTATAAAGTTTGAAAAAGTATTAGACAATCATTTTTTGCAAGTCGTGTGTCTTTTTGTACCAACTGTTCGTATTTTATTGGAAGAAAAAGAGCGATTAACGTAATTCACTCAAATTTTTCAGTCATAGTACTAAAATTGAGACACAGAAATATTTTGATATTTCGTTTTCGGTATTTGAATGACTTTGGTAGAACGTACAACACCCCATAATCGATAAAAAACTTAAAATTTGAAAGAAACCAAATTTGGAGTTACCTTTTACCTGCTTTTTTGTTGCTTTTTTGGCAAAAGTCACTATAACATGATTTAATTTTAAAAGAATGTCGCCACTCGTTTCAAGGTGGGCCGCACCATTTTTCCATTTTGTTTTGACACCTAGATCGTGAGAAAAAAATCCCAAGAGTGTGCCCAATGTCCAAAAATTTTTATTTTTTGAACCGCTAAGTGGATGTTAATTTTGGATCTGCTCACATAAAGAATCGACTTTTTAACTTCATTTTATCAAAAATTACAAAAATTTAATTCAGGTTTTTCCACAATCGAACTTTTTTCCGGCAATGTATAATTCAGGTATCACTAAATTAATTCTATTTATGAAAATAGAATTGTGCTTTGCGCAAATTTACTGAAATTATCATTTCATGTAACCTAACTTCTAACAAAATTTCTTATGCAGTAGAAAACAGTGCAGCAAAGGTGATGGCCGTGCGAAGCACGGCCGATCAGCTAGTAATAATATATATAATATAATATAATACAATATAATATAATATAATATTATATATTATATGAACTTAATTTAGAATAATTTATTTTATTTGCATTGGTTGAATTGTATTAGAAGAGAGGCTTTATTGTCTTCTTTTTTAATTAAAAAAGTATGTCGCCACCTGTTCCAAGGTGGGCCGCACCATTTTTTTTATCTTGTTTTGACACCTTGAACCTGAGAAAAAAATCCCAAGAGTGTGCCTAATGTCCAAAAATTTTTAATTTTTTGAACCGCTAAGTGAATGTTAATTTTGGATTCGCTCATATGTCACTGGTAACATTAAAAAATGTTAAAAATTTTCTTATTCTATAAGAACATTTATTATTCTTTTTGCTCCGTGTACTGGGCCTCTGGTTGAAAGTAGGTTTCCAGGCTTAAATCTCGTCTTAATCTTTACTTTGATTCTTGTATGCTGAATGCAAAGACGGGTGTAATGAAATCTTTTAATTAAGCTACGCGTCTAACGTTGAATTTGACGAGCAAACGCAGAGAAGTTGCGTAGTGCAAAAGTAAAAAAGTTATAAATTTACCATTGAACACGACAACACAACATCTCGTAGTTTCTTATCTTAAATCATTGTTTTATGTCCCTGTTTGTAAACTATTTTTTAAACTACCATTTAGTAAGGGTCGGTAACTTGGTGGACGGGTTTGTTGGTCGAGTAGGTTAAGTTTTGACTGTTCCTCTTGGTTTGTTTATTTTGCACGCTTGAATCTGGTCGCGTCTATATTTTGCAAAGAGTTCAGTTTTTTGCGGAAAAAGCATGCTGAAACATGAACCCGGTACAGCAGCATCATCTTCAGATAACTATGATTTTATCTTCGACATAGCGCAATACGTTCAACTGTGTTTCAACATTATTTCTACGCAGATTAAATTGGTGTTGAAATGCGAGTACCATTGGCAAGCTAACGGAACAATTTGTCTGTGCTTTTGAAAAACTTGAAGCAGTGCTTGTTTCAATTTTATGTTTGTTTGTTGTTTTCCTTGATGAAACTGTCAGCGTTTCATCAAAGATTTCTTGAGTTCCGGACTGTTTCGAACAGTCTTTATGTTAACTTTTAATTTATCTTATTTAGTGAGTCTGGGTGTCTGACACACAGACACACAGACTAGAATTTGGTTTCTAGGTTCGACTCTAGATTTTAATTCCTAATCTCCATACATTTTAAAATGATAAATTTCGCGTATAACTCATATGAAGAACTTTTATTTCTTAACGTTGAAAATTTGTCGTTATCGTTATCGATATCGTTAAGAAATATGATCATCATCAGTTAAACAAAATCTAATTGCAACTTTACTTTTTGTCACGACCTAAGTAGGACGATTAACCTTACGCAGAATTTGTGACAGCAATAATTTTTGTTTGTCTTGAATCGCTGGCCAAGTGCAAAAATTTTTTTGCATTGTCAAAAACGAGACAGAGTTTATTTCCAGAAATCTATCTCACCCCGAGTCGAAATTTAGGTCCTACTTAAGCGGTTTTAAATGTCCTGCTAAATAGGAGCTAAGAGTAGTTAAGTATATAACTACATAACTACTATACATAACTACTCTAAAACAGTCACAAATTTCCAAATATTCCATCAAAGAGTAGCTATGTAGGACCTAATTTTCAAATCGTTTCAATGCAGTTCCTGGAATTGAGATGCGTTAAATACTGCCTAAATAGGACCTAAAATTCATATTGTTCGCTTGTTTATTTCATATTGCTCTTATCTCTATTGGTTAGGTTGTACAAAATTTTAATAACAGTCAAAAATGTGGTTGCTTCATTTTCATTATTAACAATTTTAATGAACTAACAAAGTAACAAATAACTAACAAACATATTTTCTGAATAAAGTTGATAAAAACATATTTATCTCAAATTTTATCACACACATTACTAATAACTTCGAGTTGAAAGAATAGTCGCGTTTTATTGATCGACACCACACTAATAAATGATTAAACTGATCCATCGCGGTTGTCATTTAATAAAACACGAGAGACGGCTAACACAATGTTCTAACACTCGTTAATTACACTATCACATTTATTATAAACGCGCACTAATTTTCAAGGTCAAACGACGTGTACCGCATGCTTTGACCGACCAGACGAAACTGACGAAGTCTGTTTCAAAATTTTTTAACGAACCAATTCTTATTTCAAACATTCAAAATGTTTTGAGACGGATTAAAATTCCTTAGACGCTAAAAAGGTTCTAACAATACAAAACAATTTAAATATTTCTGAATGTCCTCGAATCTTGCAGGTGTTGAGAAGGTCCTAAGTAGAACATAAATAGAAAATTAACTATTGTCAGTTTGGAACAATTGAACGATTAAAATCTTTTCGAGTGTCTTAAAATCTTGCAGGTGTAATGTAGGTCCTAAGTAGAACCTAAATAGAAAATTAAAAATTGTCAGTCTCTAAAATGTTCTAAGTAGGACCTATTTCGTGTAAAAATCATTTTGTATGAGTTACAAGTGTCTGAGTATGAGCTATCAGGCCTGAAGAGCACTCAAGTAATACCTAAATTTCGACTCGGGACCTGTCCAGAATACCAAATCTTGTCATTAATTACAATTACCCAATCACTTAAAAAAACCTCGAACGAACTTTTAGGTTCTTTTCCGATCACTTCCTGTCGATATGTAGTTTCTACAATTTTATAGTTGTTTCATGCTTTTTCAATTTTAAAGTGACTGCAGTGATATCTGGAAATGCACTCCATATGCAGAACAAATATTGAAAGCTTAGTTTATCGGGGTGTTTATACCCTTGTAAAAAGATCCGTATATTGTCCATATAAAAGTAATAAATTGGCAATATATTATTCACGAAATATAATATTGACTATACATAGTTAATATATTGACAATATACTGCCAATATATTAACAATATATGAACAAAATATTGTTCATATATGGAAAATTATTATTTTCAAACAATGGATTAACAATATATAAACGATCTTATTTGATTTACAGCAATATATTGGCAAGGTATGATATTTCGCAAACAATATATTGACGATATAAGTATGACAATCAAAATTTCTTTCTGTGCCACACATTGTTAATTTGTTTGTTATTTCTTTGTTAAACAAATATTGTTATTTTAAATACTCTGAAACTTTTTTTCTGATATTAATAATTTTTTTATAACAAAACATTGAATATCACCGATCTTGTGAAAAGTCTATCTTCGGCAAATAGAAGCTTGTGATTTTCAATAGACAATTGTTAATAGTGATTTTTTAATAATTTTAATTAATTCTCCAGTAGCAAAAGATTAAAGGTCGCGAAAGCGACCCCAACGAAACAACTGTAATAATTAACGTCAATGTAACGCCAATGAAATGTCAAGTCGCTGAGCAACATTATATACGCTAGTTTGCACTTTTTAACCTGAAATTTTTCTAGTTACCGCGAGTCGATACGTCAATACTTTTTCGTATCGCTTATCATGTTCTCAGAAGAATCGAGACTATAATTGAAATAGTACTTTAATAAATAGTACCACCGAAATAGTACCACTTTTTTAAACTGTAACCTATAAAATTTCAGTCAAACTGAAAAGTGTGGCCAACTACGCCATAGAAGTCTCTCTAGTAAACAATTCAAAAACAAATTAAACATATTGATAACAAATTATAATTCAGTTTTTCTTAATTAAAGGTCGTGATATATAAAATTAACGTGGTTAATTACCAAATTGCTATACTTGGAATTTAAATTTTTGAAAAGATTTGTTCAAAATATTTGAAGAAGTCGTAGAATATGAGCTTAAAATTCTAAGTCAGAAAGCTCATTGTAGGTACTTGGCGACATGTCGCTTAACAATAAAGTTAACTTTTTTTTTGACTGTTTGAATATGAATTTTCAAAGTGTCACTTGGCTGGTTATAACCAGAAGCCACAACAGTAACCTATATTTAATCGTTATTATTAAAATAAGAAATATAGAATAATATAGTGCTGTGAAAGTGAGAGTTTAACAAAATGCCTCATTTCAAACAACAATTTTAAAAAGTAATTTCATTTTGTGAAGTTTTATTTCGTTGAATCATTTGCAATTATCATTAATGTCCTTGGTTAATGTGAGAAAATCAAGATCAACGTCTTTGAATTGTGAAAATTCAATTTATTTATAATTAAATGTTATCTATTTTGTAAAAATTATTTATGCAGAAATACTAGAAAAAAAAAGGAACATATTATGGTCTTTTAATGAAGAAGTTTTGTCGGTACATACATTTATACGTGTTAAAATACAATAATTTATTTTTTTTAGTATGACATTACATTACCTATTGTAAAGAAAAAAAAAAATAAAAAGAAATTTAATTTCGAATTAAACTCACTGACACTGATCACGGTTAGTTTCAGGTTCGATTTGTCATAAATTGCAATTATTTCAAAAATTGAGATATTTTATCCATTTGGGATAAATCACAAATTGAAATTTTATCATGTTACTATTTATCATAAACTCATAAAATATTATTAAATAATGTAGTTGATTGGTTTTTACAATTTCAATTCGAAATGAAAAATAGTGTACCTATTTGTGTTATAGCAAATATCATGTGTACCATTAACCATTGTACCTATTTGTGTTAGTATAAAAATGATTGAAATCAGCCGCAAATAACTTGAGTTAACATTTTTTTGAAAAATATTTACACATTATTAATTGTTGTTTCATAAATATAGATCGTAAAGAACTCCCGACAAAAAGTTGGCTCATGTAAGCTGTACCCGTAATCTTATGTAATTGGTTTTCGCGACATGTCGCCAAGTACCTACAATGAGCTATTCTCACTTAGAATTTTGAGCTCATATTCTACGACTTCTTCATATATTTTGAACAAATCTTTTCAAAAATTCAAATTCCAAGTATAGCAATTTGGTAATTGACCACGTTAATTTTATATATCACGACCTTTCATTAACCTTCCAACCGCTCGCGTCGTGCACTGAGTGCACGGGTGACAGTTTTCGCTCTGAAACTAGTATAAAAACATATTTTTTTCACTTGGAAATTTGCATGTATTCTTCATTTAAACAGTTTTCTATTGACATTATCAAAGAAATCCGACAGTCATACTCAAATATCAAAACAAATCTCATATTACAACATGCGTGCACCGACTTTTTCGGTCACCCGCCGTGTCATTTTATTGTTTTTCATTGAATTAAACAGACTTTAGAGCTTGAAAAAGTATGTTAGCATGAATAATAAACATTAATATATTTATATTGATTGTTTATGAAGTTTTACTTTGTGAAAATAAAAAAAAACGAATTCGAGCTCAGATCTGTTTTTGTCTAATTATTTTGTATGAATCATGATTATTTATGATGAATTATTTAAAAGTCATTGTTTTTTCATTTAAATAATAAAACATTTAATGATTTTCGAGAATATTATGCAACAATATCACAAATATTAGGAAATATCAATGAAAAACCAATTGGTGCACTCAGTACACGAGCGAGCACTGGTGTAATTATTTTGACGCGAGCGCCGGAAGGTTAAGAAACACTGAATTATAATTTGTTATCAATATGTTTAATTTTTTTTGAATTATTTACTACAGAGACTTCTATGGCGTAGTTGGCCACACTTTTCAGTTTGACTGAAATTTATTTTTGATTATATTACTACCTTTAGGAAAGTAACAGACTATTATATTAAATTGTCAATAAAAAATGCACGAATATTTTTTATGAAAAGCACAAGTACTTTCAAAAAATACGCAACTATTTTTCAATTAATTTGCTTCAGAATGAGAATATATGCATCCGTTAAATTTCTTGGCCATTTTTGATTTCTTACGGTCATGTCATTTACACGAGTCCAATTAGTAGACTTATTGTCTTTTATTATACAAGTATAATGTCCTGCATTTAAACTGTCACTGTGATAAAAATAGTATTAAATTTCATCTTCAAGAATACTATCACCAATATCAGTAATAACACGTGCTAAAGTCAAACCTTGACTCTTATGGATGGTTATTCTATAACTTAATGAAATCGGAAATTGTTTACGAATTACAGTAAATCTATTCAGAACCCAAAAGTCGACCTCAATTCTCTTGATTCCATATTTCTTACCTTCAGCTGTTATGATATTTACAGATTCCACTAATTGTCTGTTTGCTGAATAAGTCACGGAGGTGACGGTTCTAACTGTACCATTTACAAGTCCTGTAAATAATAATTTATTGGTCCAACTTAATATATATAACATTCGTTGCACAGAAAAGACAATCATGAAATATACATAAATAAAGATCGCTCCTCGGGAGCATATAGCGGTAACTGGGACTCTGCGAGCTGCCTCCACGTGACCCGGTCTTGTGCCAGCCTTGACACCTCTGACCAGGATTTCCCAGCTTGGAGGTGCTCCTTCTCGACAGTTCTCCTCCAGGTTGTTCGTGGACGACCTCGACTACGTGAACCTTGTGGAGTCCAAGTGAGAACCACTCTTGCTACGTCCGATGCTGGTTTTCGCAAGGTATGCCCTATCCAGCTTCACTTCCTTCTCTGGATCTCGGTTGCTACTGGTTGCTGCCCCGCGCGTTGTATTAGAGCAGCGTTGGTTGTCCACTCCGGCCAAACATTAATAAATGCCTGGATCCTGCGGTTGATGGTTAAGGTGGTTTTCCAGGTTTCGCACCCGTACATCAAAACCGACTTGACGTTGGAGTTGAACAACCGTAGCTTGAGGGAGGTGGAGAGCTGGTTGGACCGCCAGACGTTGCCAAGCGAGTAGTAGGCGTTCCGAGCCTTGCCTATGCGGAAGAGGACATTGGCTTCTGTCACTCTGTCCTTGCGTAGCATGCTGCCGAGGTAGCAGAACTCGTCTACATCCTCGATGACTTGTTCTGAATGCCTGTGAGGAAGTTGGACATGAGGCAGATGTCGTCGGCGTAGTCGAGGTCGTGGAGCTTCTCAGTAAGAGACCATTGGATTCCCATTGGGGCGTCGGAGTTAGTGCAATCAAGGACTAGGTCGACGACAGCGATGAAGAGCAAAGGTGATAAGACACACCTCTGCCTGACTTCTCTATCGTTGGTGAAGGAGGTGCTGTCTTTGCCCTTGAATCGTACCTTGCAAGGAGCTTCTCGATAGAGTTCTTGGATGAGCTCTATGATGTGCTCCGGGACTCCGATGTTCCTCAGGGCATTCCAGATGGCTTCTCGTCGTACCATGTCGAAGGCTCTCTCGAAGTCGACGAACAAAAGGTAGACCGAGCTGTTCTACTCGACAGACTGTTCGATGATCATCCGGATTGTGTTGATATGGTCAACACGAGAACGGTTTGGTCGAAAGCCTGCCTGTTCACGGCGAAGATGTGCCTCAACTGAAGAGAGGATCCGGTGGAGGATGATTGACGAAAGCAATTTCTGGAAGGTGTTCAGGAGCGTGATGCCCCTCCAGTTCTTGCATTCGTTCAAGTTTCCTTTCTCCGGGATGGTCACGATGATATCTTTATTCCAGCAGTCGGGGATGCGGCGATTAATCCAGGCTAAGTGGATGATTAGCTGCAGGATAGGCGCTAAGGTTGTTGCTGCTACCTTGAACTCCGCCGGCAGGTTGTCAGGGCCGAAGGCCTTTCGGCCCTTGAGTCTGCTGATCGCAGTCCCAATCTTGGAAATAGTTGGAGAGGCAGTTGGATCGTCTCGTCGTGGGTTTCTGCGAACTGAAGGCGGGAATGGGACGTAGGCCTTGTCGACGGTGCGAGTCTCGAAGAAAAACTCCTTCCAGCGGTCAAGCTGCTGTTGTTCGGTGTCCAGCGGTGTCTCATTTCTATCCTTCAGAGGTGGAGTTTTTGCAGTTCTGTTCGTTGGCAAAGTCCTTGTAGAAGTTCCTCTTGTCCTCTCGCGCCATCCGCTTGACCGCTTTTTCGGCTGCGCTGTACGCTTCCTGATTCAATCGTTTGTCTTCGCGTTAACAGGCTGTGAGGAGTTGAGCCTTGAGTCCTCTTCTGGTTTCGATCTGTTACCAGGTCTCGTCACTGATCCAGTGCTTCTGAAGGTGTTGTTGGGAGCCTAGGAATTTCACTGCACACACTCTCAAGGTGTCCGTCAAGTTCTCCCAGGAGTGCTCGACGTTTAAGTGGAAGGACTGGTTGATTTCGTCACAAATTCCTGGGCAATCTCCCGAGAATGAAGGCGCTGTATGTCGTAGCGTTTCCTTGCCTTCGTCTGGTGGTATGATGCTTTAAGGTGGATCTTTACAATTCCTAGCAGCAGCTGGTGGTCGCTAAAGATGTCGGCTTCACGAATGGTTTTCACATCCTGTAGGGAGCCGAGGAATCTTTTGCTGATTAGGAAGTAGTCGATCTGGTTCCTAGTAACTTCATCTGAGGATTGCCAAGTGTATTTGTGGATGTCCTTGTGTGGAAATTACAAGTCCTGTAGTGACATCTATATTTCTTCTTATCAGTACTTCAGCCCCGATTTTAATTACGATCACGCAATCGATTTCACCAGTTTGAGACACTTCTTGATTTTCATCATTTAGAAATGCCGTGATTTCGCTTTAACACTAGGAGGACCGAGATTTCCGCATACCTTAAAGGACCGTAAGTACGTAAATTTTCGTATTAATGATTTTTCGATGTTGCAACTATTCATATAAATATTTCAGGTTTAGTTATATTCGAATAGTTGCTTTAACCAACTTTTTATTAACATAAATATTAATCTATTGTTATAAACAATTATTTTTTCAATGAAATGCCACAATACTCGTCGGTATTTCGCAGACCTTCTTTTTCGTTCCGGATGCTTGTTTTGAATCAAAATTCAATCGCAATTTGCTATGAACATATGGAAAACAATGTATTATAACGAATATTATTGTTAAACAGGACCATAAACATATCTGAAGCTGATTGTTTATTTATTAACTAAAAAACAACAATTTAATATGTGTCCACTAAGGAAAAAGAACTGTTAATATGACGGTTCAGAATGTCATATTAACAATCCAGCACTGTCATCTGTTACAGTCTTGAACTGTAGTCTGATTTGACAGTGCAAACTGTAATTTCAACAGTCTTGACTGTTGATTTGAATGTGCTAATTGTGTCTTTTACAGTCAGGACTGCAAAAGTTACAGTAAAGACTGTAAAAGTTACAGCCAAGACTGTAAAAATAACAGTCTAGCGTCTACAGTGAAGAATGTACGGTCAGCACTGTTCCTATAATAATTCAGACTGTTATAGTAACAGTCTATTTTTCTCAGGGTTGTCGTGGAATGATTTAAAATTTACGTACTCCGGTCCTTTTAGGTAGAATCGATTTTTTCTCAGATTCTATTTAACATATCGAAAAAATTTTAACGTCGTTCTAAAGAAAATCAAAAATGATGAAAAGTCACCACAAGAAAAATTGTTTCATCAAACCTAACTAGAATGGTGAAGAAGTAAATATTGAAAGACGTACCCAGGAAAAAATCCGCACATTGGAATAGATTCGAAATCGACTCGATTTTGGATCGTTTTCGAGTCGAAAATGGATCGAAACCAAGTCTGAATTTGGTACATTGAAAAAGAGCCGAAAACGAGTCGAAAATGGATCGAAAAGAAGTCGATATTTTAAAACAGTGAAAAATTTTAAAAAATATTTGGTCTTCGGAATCGAACTTAGGACTTTTAGATTATGAAGCCCGCACTCTACCCCTAAGCTATTCGAGACGTAGTATTTATGTAAATAGTATGCTCAAATGAGTAGTACGCTTGTTGTTGTAGTTCAACAAGGTCTTTTATCAGTTAGTTTCTAAGTATCTTGACAGCTTAGGGATAGAGTGCGGGCTTAATAATCTGAGAGTCCCGAGTTCAAATCTTGAGACTAACAAATTTTTTAAAATTTTTCACTGGTTTCGAAAACTATATGTCGAATCGACTTCTTTTCGAGCCATTTTTGACTTGTTTTCGGCTCTTTTTCAATGCACCAAATTCGGACTTGGTTTCGAGCCATTTTCGACTAGAAAACGATCCGAAATCGAGTCGATTTCGAATCTATTCCGATGTGCGGATTCTTTTCTGGGTAAAATTTACGTACGCGGTCCTCGCGGTGTTAAATACAAGGGACAGTCAAACTCGTCCTAAGCAGTCAGGATGATCTCCTTCGATTTCAAGCGGTGAACGTAAACAATAGGAATTGTGATTATGATTTTGATCAGTTGTAACTGTATTGTATGAAGTTGGAGATAAATTATTATTTAATATTCATTTCACTGTAATTCTGCAAAAAAAGACAAGAGTTTATGAAGTTTATTATTAACATTCGTAAATTTCTGACTACCTAATTGTTTATTCCATCATCGTAGTCTTTTATTTAATATTACATTATTTGAAAAAATAAGTGAATATTCATTTAATTTTGAATCAACATTCGTTATAAACAATCAGTATATATTGTTTATTTATTCTTTATTGCTATTCAAAACAATACTTTTTTTCTTCAATTTCATGAGAAAAAATAACAATTGTTCATTAAATTTATTATTACCATTAGTAAATTCGAGACTAACTAATTGTTTATCCCATCATCATTGTCCTTTATGATTAATACAACAATTTTTTTCTTTGGTTCAAGTTATTGGAAAAATAAACGATTGTTCATTAATTTGAAAATAACATTTATTATTAACCATTATCATATATTGTTTATTTTATCACCGTTGTCCTTCGTTATCGGAACAATACTTTTTTACTTCATTTTGCGTCTATTTCATAAGAAAGTAGGGTAAAACGTAAAGAAATGACAATTTTTCATTAATTCATTATTCATTTATTGCTTTTTGTTTATATGAAATTTGATAATTAACTTTTTTATATTTATATCATTAAGTTATTGAAGTTACAGCTGCTGTAATTGGAATTTTGTTAATTGAATAAAAAAAAATTATTTAATGTTAATTAATGTTCTTTCATTTATCTATAGCAATTTGTTAGTTCAATCGGGTCAGAAATTGTTTCTATTTGCTCGCTTTTAATGGTATCGTATTGTTAACAACTTTTTACCAAATATTTTTAATGAAAATTATAAAAAAATATATAATTTAGGCCACGCCCTTTTGCGTACGTAAAATCGAAAAAATAGCACTTTTTGACCCCTTCAAAAACGATCAAGGGGTTGAGGGAAAAAATCGTTCTTTGCGTCATTTTGCACAGCTTGAGCGTGCAGGTAAATCGCAACCATAAACGACCTCTCCGCATACTTGTTTTATAGTTTTTCGACTATGCCAAAACCCCATTAAGTTTATTCTTGAAAGGAAGGCACACTTGTTGTGCTCTGGCGGTAGTTGGCCAGAGGCACTGCCGTGCCTCCTGATTCAATTCACATTGCATATACAATCACAATGTGATTTGAAATAATTTTGTAATTTTTGTTTTTGGTTATCTGTATATTGAACCTCATATGAGCAAATCTAAAATAAACATCCACTTAGCGGTTCGAAAAAATAGAAATTTTTAGACATTAGGCACACTCTTAGGATTTTTTTTCAGGTTCTAGGTGTCAAAACAAGATGGGAAAATGGTCCAGCCCACCTTGAAACAGGTGGCGACATACTTTTTCAATTCAAAAAAAAAAATTAAAAATGAAAAAAGTTGGAGTTTGTGAAACCCCCATTTTTTAATAAAGATTCAGGTTTTTCATAAAAAAATGAAAAGATTCTATTTTAATATTTTTTTTGTTTTGCACGATAGATGGCGCTGTAATTGCAAGAGAACAATTTTTATTAATTTTGTATTTTCTACGATTACAGCGACATTTATCCTAAAAGCAGAAAAATGATAAGAATAAAAACGTTATATGTTTTTATAAGTAATCCGAATCTGTAATGAAAAATAGGGGTTCAAGAAACTCATTTTTTAAATTTTTTATGGAACCACTCTTAATCCGGACAGCGAGTGAGGGATGAAAGTCGAGTTTGATATGGTTGTATAAAGTTTGAAAAAGTATTAGACAAATATTTTTTGCAAGTTGTGTATCTTTTTGTACCAACTGTTCGTATTTTATTAGAAGAACGGGAGCGATTAACTTAATTTACTCAAATTTTCTAGTCATAGTACTAAAATTGAGGCACAGAAATATTTTGATATTTCGTTTTCGGTATTTGAATGACTTTGGTAGAACGTACAACACCCCATAATCAATAAAAAACGTAGAATTTAAAAGAAACCAAATTTAGAGTTACCTTTTACCTGCTTTTTTGTTGCTTTTTTGGCAAAAGTCACTATAACCTAATTTAGTTTCAAAAGTATGTCGGCACTCGTTTCAAGGTGTGCCGCACTTCGTGATCTCTCGAAGTTCTTTCGAGTGCCTCGACTGCATGCTTATGAGAGAAAGAGCATTCATCCCAAACCAATAGTTTGCACAATCGCATCGACTCGGCTCTTTGTCTATTTTTGCTGATATTACAAAGTGCCTTATCACTACTGATATACCGTCCAGCTTGTTACGTTTGCACCTCATGTATAGCTTGATCAGAACCTTTGTTAACGTAGCCGCAAACGTTTTCGAGAAACTAAACAGAATAACAGCTCTCGCAGTTGATGTGTGCACCAAATCACTTCAGGAGAATCGGATTATATGGAACAATCCACCTGTTGGCAAAAGTGATTTGTTGTCCGTTAATCTTCCTCGTAGCAGTGAATCTACCATCCTGAGGACTAAGCTTTCGATAAATTGGATAATTGCAAACGTTCGTAACCGTTTCTGGAACACGATCTCGCGGATAATGTTTACTGCATTGACCATTCTTCATGCAAGGACCTCGCATATTTATTTCACTGCATGGACCGTGTCTGTATAACTGTTGGTTGTAGCTTCGTCTCAAGCCACAGTAAACAATGGCAGCGTGGTAATCCCCGTTTCTGCCACTCTATTGAGTAAACGAAGCTTATTTGTTGACCTTATGTCTGAAGACCCGAGCAATGATGTCATGTCTATCCTCAGGAAGTTATGTAAACGTTATGAACAAATCTGATCGGTCGTATTTGCAAGCAATTGCCAAGACATCCTGTGTGTACTCTGCTAAATATCGTGGGCTGTTCACAAACTGAGAAAGTAAAACTAAGGCTCTTCGAATGTTCATTGAGTCGACGTTATCATAAGCAGCCACTGCATCCCTCAAGTTAACGTACTGTTTAGATCGTAAGGTAGCTTGATGGGTGGAAATGAAGTGCAATCTCTCAATTTCCTCCTTAGGATACATATGTATCACATGTAGACTAAACAATTCCTTGAAACGCAACAAAGGATTGAAATGATCTACTCAAACCATGATGTGATATGCATAAAAATGCATGGCTGATACTGCCCGTGGACCAGGTGCAAGAGTAATTAGATGTACTTCAGGTATATCGACGTTTTCGAACTCTATTTATAAAGCTTTATGCAGTGTAAAAGCAAAAAAAATAACAACAAAAATTACAAAATTGATTTTTAATGTAGCCTACCTTAATTCTGAGAGTCCAAAGAATCACGCTGATTTGTTGCGATCATTTCCAAACGCTTCGTTGAGGCGTGATGCTCGGACGAACAAACAAATAAACGAACAAAACGAACAAACAAACAAACATAATCTAATTTTTTTATATTAGTAGGATTCGGATTCTTCATAAAAAAATGGAAAGATTTCTAATTTTTTTTTAAATTAAAAAATGTATTGGACAACTTATCTGTCTTTTTGAAACAACTGTTTGTATTTTATTAAAATTAACCCTCCGTTGTTGAATCACCACAAATCGTCGGTAAATAACAGTTCTCTATATGTGTGTGTGTCGACGAATCACAGGGCGAAAACTTTTCTGTTTCTTTCGTTTAGAGCGAGAAAAACGTCACGTGGTACAACAGCGCCGTTGCGGCGAACGTGTTTGTGCCCGTCTCGTGTCCTGCGCTTTCTCGTGTTTACTACCGCAATGGTTCGAAAAAATGCGAAAAAAAGTGTCCCCCAAGTCAAAAAAAACGAGGCAGGCCCAGAAAAAGCCAGGATAATGTGTCTGAAAGTGAACAGACTTTTGTTCCACCTTCGACAGCACGTCAAACTTCTTCAAATTCGAATTTTATCAGCGAAAGCAGTGTGGATGAAAATGACAATCGCAAACATGATTGCTGCGAGAACCCGCACAAAACTGAACCCCAAGTGAAAAAAAACGTGGCAAGCCCAAGAAAAGCCAGGAAAATGTGTCGAAACGTAGCAGGACATGATCTCCAAATTCAAGTCCGAATTTTATCAGTGAAAACAGTGCTGATGAAAACGGCAACGAACCTAGCAGTACAGAAAAGCACGAATGTTGTGGAGAAAACACACAAGGTAATTTGTTTACAAAATTGTACAAATCATTTTTTTTCAAAGTTATATTTTTACTAAAGTCAAAATTACACGTTATGTTCCTAAAAAGAACAATAATAAAATCGTCAATTTTTTAACATTTGTTTTGAAATGTTGATTGTCTTATTAATAATAATAAATAAAATATAGAGATGCCTAAATATGACAACTTTATATTAAAAAAACAAATAATATGTTTTAGGAAGCTGATTGGACCTCAAAAGTCCACCTTCACAATTTTGAACCTTTCGAGGAATTCGTAGGGCCGACTCACAATTTACCGGAAGATAGTGAGCCGATTGATTTTGTCAATGCGTTTTTTGCATTGACTTTTACGAATTTCTGACAACAGTAACCAATCGCCAGGGATGCACAAAAAAATATCGATCGGTATTCGATACTTTCATCGAAATACCGAAATGAAAATCGGTATTTTGGTACTTGTATCGAAGAATCGAAATCAATTTCGATACTCGGTATTGTACAGAAGTTTTTTTCGGTATATCGGTACGTGTATCCAAATACCGAATAAATTTCGATACTTTTACCGAATTATAAGTATAAGACGACTTTCGATACATCGGTACTTATTCGATACTTATTTTGGTACTTGTACAGAATACCGAAGATGAAATCGGTACTTTCACTAAAATCGGTACTTTCACTGCAGTATCGATTTTTAATATAATTTCGATATTCCATCTATATTTTTTAAAAATTATTATAGAACAAAACTTCAGTGTTGTAACCAAACTTCATACAATTTAAAACTTTATAGTGAAACAGGCTTCAGTGACTTTGAAAATAGTACGCAACTCTCTCATGAGTATTTCTGAATAAGTTATTTTTTGAAGCACTAAAAAAATAACAACGAATTAACAGGTTGAAAAATTTTCAATTATAATTTAAGTCCCTGCTGTAAAAAACGCTATCGTTTTCGACATCGTAAATATAACGATATAGTTTTCTATATAAAATTACCATATGATAAACAATATGAAGTTTTCGTTTAATTTCTTATAATACTGCATAAAAAACCAAAATCAACATTAGGTTTGATAAGTAAAATGAACCAAAAAAAGGAAAACCACAAATAACAACAAAAATCCGAAATCAAAAACCAAAAATTGAATTGCAAAATGAAATAACGATACACGGCAAAATCCAAACGCGAGCCAGTCGCGCGCATGGCGGCACAGAGTGCCGTTCAACCAAAATATTTCAGGCAAACGCCACTCAGTCCGATGTAAGCGCAACTCAGTCCGATGCAAACGCGACTCAGTCGCGCACGTGACGTGAGTTTTATTAACTATTATTAACTGCGCGGAACGCGACTCAGTACGCTTTGAACAAGACTGACTCGCGTTCACTGCTTTGATATTTTTCTAAATGAACAAGTAGGCAGTACTAATTGTTAATATACTATGTAAATGTATCTAAACTCTATTATACTTCAAATTAGATAAATTGAAACAAATATATATTATTTGAAGAATATTGTTAAACATAGGAACCAAAAACTCAAAAACAAAACCAACATAAAAAACAAAACAAAATCAAACATTCAAAAAAACAGAACAAAAATCAGAACAAAAAAAACCAAAAATTCAAACAAACAAAACAAAAATTAAAACAAAACAAAAACCAAAAATTTAAACAATCAAAATATATTTTAATTATTTCGAATTTTTTGGTTTTTCTATTTGTTTTTGATTTTTTCTTTTTGTTTTGCTTTTAATTTTTGATTCTGATTTTGTTTCTTTTTTGATTTTTTCGTTTTTGTTACGTTCTAAAATTTTTCGTTTTGTTTGTGATTATTTCATTTTTGTTTTGATTTGGAGTTTTTGGGTTGATTTTATTTTTTTTTTCAATGTAAATAGTAATCCTGAAATAATAGATTAATACATATTAAGTTGAATTCAGAATTATCATTCATACGTTAAACAATATTTCCATATTTTCATATTAAAATGATATATATTCGTTTCAATTTACCTTGTTTGATTAATAATAAATTTTAAAAACATTTACATAGTATATCAACAATTAGTACTGCCTACTTGTTCATTCAGAAAAATATCGAAGCAGTGAACGCGAGTCAGTCTTGTTCAAAGCGTACTGAGTCGCGTTCAGCGCAGTTGATAATAGTTAATAAAACTCACGTCACGTGCGCGACTGAGTCGCGTTTGCATCGGATTGAGTCGCGTTTGCCTGAACAATTTTGGTTGAACGACACTCTGTGCCGCCATGCGCGCGACTGTCTCGCGTTTGGATTTTGCCGTGTAAATAAAATTCAAAATAAAATACATAAATGTAAAAGAGAAAAAAAAGAAAAAAATCAAAATACTAAAAAAATTCAAAATAGAAAAACAAAACAGAACAAATAATGATGAAAAAGGAAACCCAACCTAAATTGCGAAACAAAATACAGAAAGAAAAATCCAAATTAAAAAACAGAAAACCAAAAACTAGAATTCGAAACCAAAATTTCCATTTCGAAATCAAAAAAAAATTCCTAATCCGCATTGAAAATTCAACTTCAAAGGGAAATTCAAATTTTTAAATCATGGGTTATTGTTTAAATTTAAATCTTGTATTTCATTATGCATATTTAAATTGTAACGCGGTTGTGTATTTTTTTAGATTTTGATAGTTTTCGTGTTGTGCACTAAGTTATTGGTTCTATCGTTGAGATGAATGTTTTCCTTTTAAAATTTATTATTTTTGTTTTTGACGTGACGACGTCTTATAAATCGGTTTGACCGGAGGCATTCACGAAAATGCCGTAACGGCCGAGATCTCACGCCACGCTAGGTCACGCCTCTCTTACCCACTCCGACCGCTGCATCGTTCTCTCTCCCACTCAAGCTTTCTTGATTTCGAAGCGAAAGAAAGAAAGCGTCTCGATAAGTGGGGTTCAGTGTGGTTAATACCTTATATCTATAACTATTTGGAAACAGTATTAAGACACTGTAATTCAAAAATGTGTTAATTTGTTTATTTAAAAAAATTATCATAATAAATACTAATTTCATTCCATTCGTTTAACACTTGTTTTTCATCAATTTGTTTAACACTAGAAGGTTAGAAAAAATTTTCATGCGAAAATTACATTATTTAACAGAGCAATATTATTTTCTATTTTAAAAGACGAAGTGGACCAATCCATCCACTTTTGAATTCTTTATCAACGTTGAACATTTTTTTGTTTATCGAAGCATTTACTTCTTAAAAAACGTTTTCATCGTGAATTGTCCAGACGGTTCTCATCGGTACGATCCAGGACTTCATGGGTAATATTGTTTATATGAATTATTATTCTACAACTTTTAATAACTTCACAAACTTTTTTTTTTTTTTTTTAAAAAGGTCAATTTCCTAGATTAAGTCCACCCCCCGATAACGACGGGTGGACGAAATTGTGCACTTCGTCCATCTAGGGTGTCAGAATTTTCGGTACTTTTAGTGTTAAGAATGCATAAACAAAAACTTATGTAAGATTGCTATTGAATATATAAATGTTGAGACAACATTTGGAAAAAGTTTGATATAAAACTGGAATGCAAAAATTCGAAAATATATTAAAACTTGATAAACCCGTCATTTTTATAATTGAAATAGTCATTTTTTACACCGAATAAATTCGTTATTTTTATAATTGAAATAGTTCTTTCAATTGAATCCTTTGTTCTGAATCATTGTATCACTTATAAGACGTTGTCACGTTTAAACTTCGACCGTAACCGAAATTTACAGGCTACCAATTTTATTGTAGATTTTTGGTCTACTATTTGTTTTCATGTTTGCTTTTTCTGATTTTTAAATCGTCACTTAAATTTTCATGAACATTTTTTCTTTATGTTTTTTGATTTTTCTAAACTTCTGAGTTTTCAATTTTAATATATTTTTTTATCGTTTTTTCGTTTTTATTCTTGATTGTTTACTTGTTTTTCTGTTTGCATTTCAATTTCAAAGTTTTTGGGTTTTTTGATTTAGATCTGTTGTCTTGGTTTTTGTTTTGTATTTCGTTTTGATTTGTTATTCGACTTTTCATTTTGTTTTTGCATTAATTTGTTTTATTTCGGGTTTTTCTATTTTGTCGTTTTGTTTTTCATTTTATTTGAGGTTTTTGATTTGAGATTTTCATTTCGTTTTTTGAATTTGCATTTTTTTTGTTTTTCGTATGACTTTAGTCATCAAAATTGTTACTGATTTTGTTTTTTCGTGCAGTATTATAAAAAAATTGAACAAAAAGTATATATTCTTCATCATATGGTAATTTATTCTATAGAAAACCATATTGTATACGATGTTGTAAGCGATAGCGTTTTTTACAGCAGGGAAAAACACTATTGTTTGCAATTATTGCTGATTTCACATCGCTTGTAAGTTAGGTTATATTGTCATTATAATATATTTCATATTAAATTGCAAATAATACCGATTAAATACCGAAATTATATAAAATCGATACTCGGTGAAAGTATCGAATTTGATTTCGGTAATGTGATGAAAGCACCGAAATACCGAAAATAGTTTCGGTTAAACTACTGAAGTATTGAAATTGATTTCTATACTTTAGTACAAGTATCGAAATATCGAAAATGATTTCGGCAAACTACGAAGTATCAAAGTATTATTCGATATTTAGTATCGAAAATAATTTCGATACTTTAATACAAGTACCGAAATACCGATATTTTTTTCAGTATTAATTTACCGAAAAAAAAGTATCGAAATACCTAAAATTTCGATTTCGTGCATCCCTGCCAATCGCTATGCCAAAGAGAAAGATAGCAACTTCCAAACAACTGTGGACAGAATGAGAGTCTATATAGGTAAATCCTACTCCAATATCATTTTATTATTTTTTGCAGATCTATTTTTTAAAAAAATAAAATTATATTAGCAAATCCAAAATTAACACCCACTTAGCGGTTCAAAAAAATAAAAATTTTTGGACATTAGGCACACTCTTAGGTTTTTTTTCTCAGGTTCTAGGTATCAAAACAAGATGAAAAAATGGTTCGGCCCACCTTGAAACAGGTGGCGACATACTTTTTTAATTAAAAAAGAAGAAAATAAAACATGACAAAGAATCGAGTTCGTGAAACCCCCATTTTTTATTGCAGATTCGGATTCCTTATGAAAAAAGAAAACGATTTTATTCTTCTATTTTTTTGTTTTGCACGATAGATGGCGCTGTAATTGCAAGAGAACGATTTTTATTCATTATTTATTTCTTACGATTACAGCGACATATATCCTAAAAACCGAAAAATGATAAGAATAAAATCGTTCTATGTTTTTATAAGTAATCCGAATCTGTAATGAAAAATAGAGGTTTAAGAAACTCATTTTTCAAATTTTCTATGGAACCACCCTTAATCCGGACAGGGAGTGAGGGGTGAAAGTCGAGTTTGATATGGTTGTATAAAGTTTGAAAAAGTATTAGACAAATATTTTTTGCAAGTTGTGTGTCTTTTTGTACCAACTGTTCGTATTTTATTGGAAGAAAAAGTGCGATTAACTTAATTTACTCAAATTTCTTAGTCATAGTACTAAAATTGAGGCACAGAAATATTTTGATATTTCGTTTTCGGTATTTGAATGACTTTGGTAGAACGTACAACACCCCATAATCGATAAAAGACGTAAAATCTGAAAGAAACCGAATTTGGAGTTACTTTTTATATGCTTTTTCGTTGCTTTTTTGGCAAAAATCACTATACCTTAATTTAATTTTAAAAGTATGTCGCCACTCCTTTCAAGGTGGGCCGCACCATTTTTCTGTCTTGTTTCGACACCTAGATCGTGAGAAAAAAATCCCAAGAGTGTGCCTAATGTCCAAAAATTTTCAATTTTTTGAACCGCTAAGTGGATGTTAATTTTGGATTTGCTTATATGCTATTTCGCAGGCATACTTATTTACATGGGCGTTGTTGTTCTCCCTGATGTCGAGTCTTATTTTCGGGACGACATAGCTGACTGCCGCACCATACGAGACAACATGATAATTCACAGGTTCAAGCAAATAAAGAGGTTTTTTCACATGTGCGACAACAGTAAAAAAAGTGGAAGGAACCGAAGATTACGACCCTCTTTTTAAAGTTCGTCGTCCTTTAGACCTCATCAACGGAAAATCTCCATCCTTTTTCAAGCCAGGACAAAAATTATCAATCGACGAAGCAATGTTTGCTTTTAAGGGACGGAACTACATGAAGCAGTATTCGCCAGACTAACCGACTGAGTGGGGGTTTAAGTTATAGACATTGGCAGATAGTTTATTTGGTTACGTGTTGCACTACGACGTTTATGCTGGGAAAAACGGGGCTGTGAACGGTGATTGTTTGTTATGAGAGCAAGTCGTTCTAAACCTGTGCGGGCCTTTTTTTCATAAGTACTACTGGATTTTTTTCGACAATTTTTATGCTAGTGTCAAATTGATGCTAACACTGTTGACCTTTGGATTATACGCTTGCGGAACAGTGCAATTGAATAGGAAAGGGTTACCAAAAGAGCTGAAAGAACCAGAGGCTTTGAAACTGGCACCTCAGGAGGTGATAACGTTTCAAAAAGATCGGCTGACTTTTACGATCTAGCAAGACAAAAGAACAGTCTGTATCTTGTCAACCAACATCAACACCGGGGAAGTTGTCATCAAAGAGAGAGTTGCGAAAGGGAACCAGCGAACTACCATCCACCGTCCAGAAGTTGTGCAGGTGTACAACGAAGGTATGGGCGGTGTAGATTTGAGTGATCAGCACCGCTCATATTACCGAGTAGGTCATCGCTCGGTTAAATGGTGGAAAAGTATTGCCTTCAATCTCATCAGCGCCGTCATTGCCAACAGTTGGATTTTGTACAAACTGGCAAACAAATCCAAGCTTACAGACAAACAACTTTCGCAGCTGGAATGTCGCAAGTCACTTGTCAAATCATTGTTGAAAAAAAAGGAACCCGAAGGTCGACCTGACGAAGCTCCAAACGAGATTTTCACAAACCCTATGGAGCACTACAAAACCGCCGTCACTCTGCCGCATCCCCGAGTTTGCGTCCAGTGCAAACGAGCAAACCGTCGCACGCTTCAAGGCAAACCGCGAAAAAGTTGGTCGTTTTGCAATGTTTGCTCCGTTTGCCTGTGTCGAAACCAATGTTACTTCAAATACCATGCTTCTATGTCTTAAAGACTTCGTTTTTTAACTTCAAGTTCTGTTATTACAGTTGAGACAAAACTTTATGAAGATGAAAAATTTAAAATTTAAAGATTCATATATTTATGTATTGGTACTGAAAAAGTTTTGAATTTCACATATTTTTATAAGTTCAGAGACACTAATAACTTTAAGAACTTTGAAGTTTATATAGAATACTTTTAAAATAACAGACTGTATTATTTGTTATTAAGAAAAAAACATAGCATTTTGATAGCAAAAAGAGATGTATTGCTGTTCAAAACAAAAAGCTGTTGGAATATTAAATATGTTTAAAAATGTTCTTAATTATAATCGAATAAAGAAAAATTGACGAAAAATTAAAATTTGTTTTTGTTTAAAATAATTGTATTGAACCTCGGGCCCCACAAGTCTTCGCACGGCGCTGCACTAGATCTGCCTCCTAACTCACGTACGTACGCGTGAGTGTGTGAGTGGCTAGGTGGCGCTAGAGTTATCAACGGCAAAAAGTTAAGAAGCAATTGAATCAATTCAGTCAAATTTCTTAGTCATAGTACTAAAATTGAGACAGGGAAATATTTTTTCACTTAGTTTTCGGTATTTATACACTTTTTTTATATTCCACACCGTTTTTTATATTAATACACCTAATAATCGATAAAAAACTTAGAATGTGAAAGAAACGAGTTTTGGAGTCACTTTTTAGATGCTTTTTTGTTGCTTCTTTGGCAAAAATCACTATAACTTCTTTTAATTGTAAAAGTATGTCGTCACTTGTTTCAAGGCCGCTCTATTCTTACACCTCGTATTAACACTTAGAGCGTGAAAAAAAATCACTTAAGTGTGCCTAATTTTTATTTTGTTGAACTGCTGAGTGGATGTTAATTTTAGATTTGCTCATATAAGTTATATGTTAAAGTCTAAACGTAAATGTATATCAGTGACAACAAATCATTTGAATATATCACTTGGAATTCTGGGAAAAGTTCATTATTGGACTATTAAACCATCAGATCATGAGATCATTTGACCACTGATCATCGGATTTTTCGATCGTTGAAGAGTAAGATTATTTGATTTTTTATCATTAGAATGTTCAATCATTTAAATATTATATTATTCGATCAATCAATCTATTCGATAGAAGAGCTAGGCGTTTTACTTTAACAGCGCCAAAATGAAAAATCTTTTTTGTGTACTTACATTTCTTTTGACGTGCATATAAAGGGCAATGGAAGAAGTGAAACGGGCGCGTCAAATTAGAAGTAGTGTTTTAAGTTGAAAATATGTCATTAAATATTCCGCATACTTGAACTGTACTGATGAGTTGCACAGATGACAATATTTCTTAATGGTGGCCTACATCTATAACACATTTAAAAACATCACATGCAATAATAACACAGTCAAAAATATCACACTTCAAAAAACATCACATCACAGGAATATCACAGAAAATTAACATCACACTGCATGAATAACACATAAAATTGCAATAATATCACATCAGTTTGGTTTCGGGGTTTTTAATAATTTGTTTTAATTAGTGTACAATAAAATGTTTTTCAATGTGTTTACAACTAAGGAATTGTAAACAAACACCTTCTTAGGACCGAACGTCGAATCATTCGATTAAAATTGATCGAATTAAAATCTGATGGATAGGCCGCATAAATTCTTTGGCATTTTTGTTATTTTAATGTTGGTGGGCGGGGGGGGGCAAGGGGGGGGGTCTCCCCCCTCCATACCTTACTGTGTCGATGAAACAGGAGTTAATTTGTAGATGTGATTTTGTGTGATATTATTGCATGTGTTGTTTTTTTATGTGTTATTTTTGCATGTGATGTTTTAAATTGTGTTGTTTTTGCATGTGTTTTTTTTGCACTGTGATGTTTTTTTAGTGTGATATTATTAAATGTGTTATAGATGTATGAAGCCTTTTTTAATGAATAAAAATAATATTTTTTTAAATTCCATTACTTACAACAAGGTGCAAAGGGAGCGCGCCCAACGGGCGCGCTTCATTTCGCATACTACAACTAAAAAGCTTCGAATTAGTAAAACATGAAAATTTTTCAGTTAACCCCTTAAAGTTCTAAACCTCACGAGCTCTTACTAGGCAGAGTCAGAGTGCGACAGCGAGTCACACGCATGCGCATTACAAACACACATACGACTCATGCATCCGGCACATGCGCTAAACAAAAACTAAAGATTAACGTGCGACTTGGTTAGATTAGCTGTTTCCCTAGAATGCGAATTAAATGGCATTTCGTGGCGTCGAGACTAGGAAGTGTTAAGATTATTATAATATAAAATTATCATAACTAAGTCGCACATATTTGCGCTGTTTGGTATTTCTAGGGAGTAAGCAAAAATTGCGGCATTTAACTGGTTATGGCGAGTCACTAAAGAATTAATAATCCACTACATCATTCAATATGAATCGTTGTCAAATGTCAAATGTTGCCATTTTAGTTGACTCAAGAATTGGTCAAAACGTTGGTTCCTACACTGGCTTAGATCCGTCAAAAGTGTCTGCCGAAAAAATTTTGCAATACTGGATGAAGGAAGTAGAAAATTTTGACCCGCGCTTTGTTCGTGACTATAGGTAGCAACTTAAGCAAAGAAATTTAATTTATTAAGTTATGATCAAACTTTGAACAAAAAATTTTTACACAAGAAAAATTTCAAATTGGTTTTAGAGATCCGAAAGTGGGAGATCCGAACGTCAGAAATTATACTCAATTGGTATGGAGCAATACGACAAGAGTAGGATGTGGATATGTTAAATGTCAACTGGAGAATGAACAAATTAGAGCGTTCCTAGTATGCAATTACGGAATTACAGGAAATGTAAGAGGACAGAAGGTCTATGAAGTCAAAAAATAAAAACTCATTGAGACTTGATTAATTCCAGGCCTGCTATTTCTCAAAATACACATTATTAAGATTATAAATTTTTGTTTTATCCGCAAAATAAATTCAGTCAACCTTATTTCAACTTATATTGTCTTATTGCTTAGGCCTCTTTTCTTTTTTCTTCTCCCATCTTTGCTTCTTAAGTATTTTTACTTACCTTGTCAATAAAGCCTTTCACTTACTAAAGAAAAAATTTTTTTGGTTTATATCTACTTAAATTTCCCACTTGAAGTTCTGTTTCCTATTGGCTGCACTCAACAGCCAATAGAAAAAATCGATAATAATTCATAGAGGGGGCGACTTCGTCTTTCGTATATTTACACTGAAAGTTAATCATGCATAGAACGAGATAACCTCATCACACGGAACCACACGGTACGAGGTTGCCTCCGCCCAAGGAAACCTACGAGCAACAGATAACCCTCATCTATGAGCAGCGAAATCCTAATGACTGCCAGATCGGAAGCAAACCTTTGACGATGACGATGGCGCTTCTTTGCTTTGTGGCCATCTTCATGTCCAAATATTCTTATTGATCACGTCCAATTTTTTGAATTTTTCGAACTGTCAACTTACCATGACAACTTAACTTGTTTACAAAGTCAAAAAAGTCAAACGTCAAAAGTCAAACGCCAAAAGTTAAATTTTTTGTATAATTTGTAAAAAATGTCAGGCAATCCACTACGGTATAGTCTTGTCGAATTAATCCCAACAAACAGAGGTGGTTTTTTTTAAATATCAACAACTACCTGTACACAATCAAAAGTAAAGGCACAAACGGTAGAATTTACTGGTGGTGTAGAAAACGGGATAAATGCGGTGCCCTGGCTCGGACTAGAAGTATTGGTGACCGATTGGAGGTTCTGCAGGGTCCAAACGAGTCAAAGCACAACAACCATGCACCCAATGCTGACGAAGTTGCTGCTGAGAAGAGGTTAGCTTCGCTCAAAAGAAACGCAGAGGAACATCTCGAGGCTCCAGTGGTTCAGGTGATGCGTTACATGGACGAGGAGGAGGATGAAACACTTCGAATTGCTACTAGATGACGTTCCGGAGGGGTTTATGCCAGTTGCAGAATATTTTGAAAAAAATTACGTTACAGGTGTCAAAGCTCGAGGGCGCAGACGGGCAGTTGCTCCACGCTATCCTCCAAAACTGTGGAATCAGTATGACGCAGTGCTAAATCGATTTCAACGAACAAACAACCTTCGGAAGGTTGGCACAACAGGTTCCAGAAAGTTGTGGGAAGAAACCACCCTGGCATCTACTCATTCTTTGTCGAACTACAGAAAGAGCAGTCCTCCACGGAGACAATGTTTCGACAACTCGGTCTTGGACAGCCAATCAGAAAAAAAATGAGCGAAGTTCGAATCCAGAATAAAGAGCGTATATACAATATCGTCAACACCTATGATGATCGTATCGACGAAGAATCTGTACTTAAATATCTACGAACTCTAAGACATTACGTGATCATGTAAATTTTGGACATTAAAAAAATTATTGGACATTAAAGAAGCTTGGCGTGTGGTTTTGTACATTATTCCTTGGACATTATGGTTTGGACATTATAGTTTGAACATTATAGTACCCAATCCTTCTCCAGTACAGCTGCTTTCGATATATATGAGAGATTTTATTGTTCGACTGGATGTGAAGCTCGAGACTGGCCGGCTCATCAGAATGTTTCCATTGCCATGCCCGAATCGGCACATAACAAGAACGTTGTTCAATATGGCCAAAATGTATGAATTTAATATATGGAGGTGACTATTTTCACCTTAAAACGTAAAACCAGAAACCAGAAAGTCAAAACGGGAAACGAGATAATGTTTTGTTGTAAAATAGGAACTATACTGACACAAAAAGATAATGAAAAAAAACGTTAAATTGACACCAGATTTTTTTATGCAAATTGTTTCATGAATGAAAAAAGTGAGGATTTCGTGTTTTAAGTTTCTGGTTTCTGATCAAATAATAAAAATTCGAAAACAAGACAGTTTGTGTTTGAAACGACGAAATAATTATTTTTATTCAAGTTTCACGATGTGTATGTATATAGATATACATTCCTGATAGTAAACAAAGCAATTACGGTTGTTTGCTTTTCCGTTTAAAATGTCAGGTTGGGGTTGGTCAGTTTGAAATTTGGCAACGATGTTAAAATTTGGCAACCTCAACCTTGGCCTGATTAATCCCTCCCCCTGTTGCGCCATAGTTTTTAGTTTCTAATTACTAGCGATAACGACCGCACCGCACAAATTGATCCATTATTTTTTGTTATCACAAAGTTATCGCTAATTTGCAAGACCGCCTTTTGTTCAACAATAAAATCACCCGCTCAACCAAAGTCAAACTGTTTATTTTTCTTGAGTGTTAATAAAGTGGTGTTTTGGAAAATTTGTGCTCGTTTATTGAACAACCCGCCCGGCAAGTGCAGTTTGGAAAATATCTTGGGTCGCATTCTGGACCACCGCTTTCTATGACGAAACATTTGGCGATCCTGCCAGGATTGCGGCCCGGTCTTTTATCGCATTTTCTACACTGCAGGGCTGAGGATGGCTGAAATTCAGCCGGATTTTCCACGACAACGTGACCTGTGAAAGGGACGCGGATCATCGTCGGCTCCACGAGGACCAACGCCAAAACATCATCAACCGCCGATTTTCCCTCGGAAAATCGTGCAAAATTTTGCAAGCCTCGCAATATTTTGCAATTTGCCTCGTGTGAACTGATGGAAATGGCCGCCCGCTAACCTGTTGAAGTGAAAATCAGAAAAGGTCATCCATCTTGTCTTTTCCAAAACGTGCAGTGTTTCCCGTTTCCGCCACGCGTGGCGCTGGAAAGTGCTGAACGTCACTCCCAGCTGCCTTCCCCCACTCCTACGCGCGCGACCAGGAGTCCCGCAACGAAGACCGAGCGTCGCGACTACGGTCCGCTCGGGTCTCTCCTCGCTCTGATAGGAGGAGCGCGCCCCTCCCAATGACTCTTGCGCTTAACCGCGCCTACCAGTGATAGTGCCGCGACTGTGCTTCCTTGTTCGGCGCGCTTGTGCTCGCTTGCTGTGAACTATCTCGCTCGCTCTGCTGTGGTGACAACGGGCTGAAAATCAAGTTCGCGCTGACTGAATCGGCACCTCGCTTTCCCGCTCGCGCCGACTGAACCGGCGTTCCGTGAGCCTCGCTCTGTTTCTCGCGTAACAATAGCTGACCCGCCGCGAGTGTTCTGCCGCCCCTCTCCGCTACTGACTTGACTCAAGTTGAGCCGGCAATTGTTGTGTTTTTTCGCATCGTGCTTGTTTTGACAGCTGATTCAAGTGCCGCGCGTGACATGTGCGACTGTGCGCGCCCACTCGAACTGATCGGCACGCTTCGCGTGCTGTGACTCTGTCGCATTGCTAATGAACACAATAAACTTGAGTGACTCGTCTCTTTATCACGACCCGTCCATTCCCGCTGGCACGATGTTTGACGTTGACGACTCGGCCACGTTTGCCACGCTTCTTGTTGCGCAAATGGAATGTTTTGCGAGCATCGACCGCTCGTACCAAAACTTCCAAAAACTCGAAGACAAGTCAAGTGTCAAAGTGAAAACTCATCTCTCGTATATACAAACAAACTGGTCGCACGCTCGCAAGATACACTTCCGGCTCAAAACGATTGCTGATAAGGACGACGAAAACGACTCTTACTTCACCGAAAACCAATTCGCGTCGCAAGAGATGTTGCTGTTGGAAAGGCTCGCCGAACTTGAATCTGCGCTCGCTGCTGCCGCTCCCGCTCCGCCGCTGAAAACATCAACTCCTCTCGACAATCAAGTCAACTTTACAATGCCGCCCACGTCCTCCGCTCTGCTCTCGCAAGGTTTGCAACATCTTCCGCCGATTAATCTGCCGCCTTTTAATGGCGATTATGATAAATGGGATTCCTTCCGTGATTATTTCGAGTCAATTATTGTTAAAGATTGTCATGTTGATAATTTACGAAAGTTGCATTATTTAAAATCTTGTTTAACAAATGAACCACTTTCAATGATTGAACACCTAACCTTAACTGAAGAAAATTTTGATAATGCTTGGGAATTGCTCAAAACTCATTTTGATAACAATTGTACTCTCTGAATTACAATAAGTGAAATTTTACCATTTGAAAAGGTTGGATTATTTTTAACATTCAAATAAGTGATATGTCACTTTTTTCTAAAGATAAATATTGCTACACTTTTTAATTAGTGAAATTTGACTTTTTTGTTAGGTTATTTTTTTTCACTTTTCTATCGGTGAAATATTACTTTTACAAAATAGAAAAATATAAATTCATAAATAAAATAATCATAAAATTTCATGTTAAATAATTTTAAAAACTTGTTTTTAATACTAATTATTAAATAACAAAGTGTGACAATACATTTTTATATTGTCAATCATTAATAATAAAAATTGTAATTGCAATTTGAATGTCAAATTCCGCGCTAGTGCAGTCGCGCATGCGCGATACAAGTCGACATGCACGCCGTGCATGCTGGCGTCTAGGTTATGTTATACATTATTGTCAACAAACCTGAACAAACCGAACGTAAACACGCGGGCCGGATTTTTTTGTTTATAATTTAGAATACCTTACAGTGTTGAAAAATTCTTCCAGTTTGTCGAGAAATATGTGTACAAGATTCCCCAATAAAACGTTAACAGTGTAATTGTCGACTCCCTTAACCCAAATTTATCAAACATTTGTATTTGTATTTGTATTTGTATTAAATTTGACAGTTTCTTTTGTTATTCAATTGATACACGAATTAATTTGTAATGTTCTAGTAAGATTTAAAATGTAAGTTTTAGACCGTGAAAATGTATCGCCTTTAATAAAAATTCACTTATTCAAAGTTAAATTTTCACTTTTTTTATAATTGAAATCCACTTATTTAATTGTATAATTTAGCATTTTTATTAAATTCATTTCATAGTTTGAATTTTTTTTTGGTTCAATTCGGCTTATTTAATAATTCAAATCAACTAATTGGATATTTCAATTTTACTAATTCAATGGTTCATTCCTACTTTTTTTGATAAGTTGATTTTTCACTTTTTCAAAAAGTGTATTTTCACTTATTGTAAGTGAGCGACTCTGAACCTTTGAAAAAAGTGATCATACACTTTCAATTAGTAAAATTTCACTTATTGGAATTCAGAGAGTAAAGTAAAGGAACAACTTTTCAAAGCACTTTTTGCCATTCCAAGCCTCACGAAGGAATCCGCCGCTGGTTTACGCGAGTTACATTCGAGTCTTACAGCTATTTTAGGTTCGTTACAAGCAAAAGGTGAGCCTGTCCGAGAATGGAGCTCACTTCTTGTTTACTTTGTCACTCAAAAACTAGATCCAACGACGCGCAAAGCCTGGTCGCTCTCAGCTGGGACACAAACATGAGTTTCCTAAATTCGACGATTTGAAAAAATTTATTATCAATCGAGCTACCGGGTTGAGCTCATTTAATCCTACGGTTACAAACGCTGGATCTGGTTCAACACCCAAACAACAAACAAATCAAAACAAAACACAAACAAAACACTCGACGACTCAAATGTCAACTCACACTGTTTCTACACAACAAATCAAATGTGTCTTTTGCTCAGATGAACATCACATTTACAAATGCGCTAAATTTACGGAACTTGATGTCGCAAAGCGATTTGAGTTTGCAAAATCAAAGTCGCTTTGCATTAATTGTTTAGGTTCGCACAAAATGGCTAATTGCAAAAGCAAATATGATTGTAATATTTGCCACAAACGCCATCACACCATGCTGCATCGATCTCGTGAGCCGGTGGACCAAAACAATTCTAACTTGGATAAAGCCGCGAAATTAAATTCTCCCCCCCCTCTAATTCATCAAACGTACTACCAAATAAGTCCGTTGAAACGCATTTGATTTCGCATAAAGCCAACGCGCCGCGCTCAGCTCAAATCATTCTCGCTACCCGCTACCGTTCTTGTACATGCTGAAAACGGTCGTACAGTCAAAGCTCGCGCCCTTATCGACCCTGCGTCCACCTGGACCTTAGTAACTGAATCACTTGCCAATAGCATCAACGCTCGCAAAATTAAAACGTCGACGCACGTCTCCGGTGTGGGAGGCCTATCGGCTGGTCATGTTAATTCGGCGGCTTCAATCGGGATTTCTCCTGTCAGTCCGCCATCCCCTGTTCTCCACACTCATGCGATCGTTTTGAAAACTTTGACTCATTACACACCTCGCGTCGAATCTTCGCTCTCACAGTGGCCTCATTTGAAATCTCTACCCCTTGCAGATTCCAACCCTTTCAGTGATGAGAAAATTTCTCTCATAATTGGGGCAGATTTGTACGGTTTAGTTATCCTTGAGGGTTTAATTAAAGGAGAACCTGATCAGCCTATCGCTCAGAATACCGTGTTTGGTTGGATTTTGTCCGGCTGGACTACATCTCGCACACATTCAAACCCCTCTCACGCGAATACACTTGTCACTTTCATTGAGGATTTTGAAAACGGTTTCGACTCGCGTTTAGATGCTGCTCTGACTAGGTTTTGGCGAATTGAGGAAATCCCTGCGACCGAAGTTTCAACCGATGAGGATGCCCTTTGCGAATCTCATTTTAGTCAGACTTTTACACGTTTGCCCGATGGCCGCTATGTTGTTAAACTACCCTTTCACGCCGTGCCCCCTCCCATCGGACAGACTCGAAATGTCGCGTTACAGTGCTTTTTATCACTTGAACGTCGTTTGAATCGCAATCTCGAGGATTATGAATCGTATCGCAAGTTCATGCTTGATTATGAACAACAAGGTCACATGACACTTGTCACCGCGGAGCAACAGTCGAACGACCCAGTTATTTATTTACCCCATCACGCAGTTAAGAAGGCAAGCAGCACCACGACTAAATTGCGCGTAGTTTTCAACGCTTCAAGCCGATCTTCAAACGGTACCTCATTGAACGACCATTTATATTCGGGTCCCAAGTTGCAAGCTAATCTTGTGTCAGTTTTGACAGAGTGGCGTTTCCCTCGCATTGTTGTGTCTGCTGATATCGCTCAAATGTATCGCCAGATTTTGGTCGCTCGTGATGATCGCGATTTTCAACGTATTTTTTGGCGTTCAAATTCTGATTTGCCCTTACGCGAATACCGATTAAATACAGTCACCTTTGGAGTTTCGTGCGCTCCATTTTTTGGCACTTCGAGTTTTGCAACAGCTAAAAGAAGACGACGGTGCGCGTTTTCCGCTAGCTGCTCAGGTTTTAGAACGCGGTTTATATGTTGATGATAATCTGTTCGGAGCAGATAATGTACAAGAGGCTAAGCAAATAAAGGAACAATTAGTGACACTCCTCGCAGGAGGCGGTTTTATTTTGAGGAAATGGGCAAGCAATTCACCTGAGCTGCTAGCGGAAATTGATCCCGCCAACCACGGTTTGGCTTTCGAGAAAAGTTTGCAAGAAGATGATGGGATTAAGTTGCTTGGCATGTTCTGGTGTCCCTCCTCTGATTCCTTTCAATTCCGAATTTCAATGATCGACATCCCTGCTCCAACCAAAACGCCTCATCCTTTCTGTCATCGCCCGAATTTTCGACCCACTTGGTTTAATCTCACCTGTAATAGTTACCGCCAAAATCCTTCTCCAATCCCTTTGGAAATTGCAAATTGATTGGGACATGTCATTGCCAGCTGACATCCTTGCTCGTTGGAACGCCTTTTACAGCTCATTACCGCTTCTCGATCAAGTTAAAGTACCCCGCTGGTTCCAATGCGGCCCAAGTGTGCTGTCATGCGAACTGCACGCGTTCTGTGACGCCTCGCTTCACGCATACGCTGCTGTGGTTTTTCTTCGCGTTCAATTGGAAAACAACGAAGTTACGACGTCGCTTGTTATGAGTAAAACTAGAGTCGCGCCTACCAAAGTGCCCAAATCCTTCGCAACTCCACAACTCACAATCCCTCGTCTCGAACTCTGTGGTGCTCTCCTTGTGACCGACCTTATCAGTTATTTGAAAACAATCCCATCCTTTAAAACCACTCCAGTGACTTGCTGGACGGATGCCACCATAGTTTTGGGCTGGCTTCGCAAGCCTCCTTCTCAATCTCACACCTTTATTGCAAATCGAGTCCAAGCGATCCTTAAAACCATATCCCCAGAGCACTGGCGCCATGTACCCACTGATCATAACCCAGCTGATCTAGCCTCGCGTGGTGTCACCGCCGACAAGCTGATAAATGCGTCTCTTTGGTTTGAAGGCCCCTCGTGGCTGCGCGAATCACCCGAACATTGGCCCTCGCTCGAAACGTCCCAATCATTTGATCACTCTCGCCTGCACCGAGCAAGACGAAGACACCTTTGACCAACTAACAAAGCGCATCTCCTCATGGCAACGTATCCTCCGCGTCACAGCGTATCTGCTTCGCTGGGTCCCCGGTCAGTTAAGCCACTACTCGCTCATTCCCACCGCGTCTGAAATCAAGTCTGCTCGTCTTTGCTGGTATCGCCGACTTCAAGCTCAGTTGTTTCCGAAAGAACTAGCGTGCTTGAAAAATAACCGACCTATTCCGAACAACAGCCCTCTGTCGAGACTCCTTCCTTTCTTAGACGGAGACTCGCTCATTCGAGTAAGTGGTAGGTTAGAGAACGCTGAGCTTGACTACAATACTAGGCACCCTATCGTCCTGTCCACTCACCCTGCCGTGCGTTTAATGGTGAGAGACGCTCACCATCGTTGCATTCACGGTGATATTTCAAAAACTCTCGCAAAACTCCGTCAGACGGTGTGGATATTGCAAGCTAAAAAAACTAATACGATCGGTGATTTTTCACTGCGTGCCGTGCACACGCCTCAAAGCCGCGACCGCAACTCAACTTATGGGCACTCTGCCCGATCCGCGCGTGATCAGACATGCCAGACCGTTTCTCCACACAGGAGTTGATTACGCTGGCCCCATGCAAGTGCGCCCTCACGACGGCCCTGGTTACCAATCGCACCCAGCTTACATAGCTCTTTTCGTGTGTTTTGCAGTTAAGGCTATTCACTTGGAGCTTGTGTCAGATTATTCTACTAATGCCTTTCTTTTGGCATTCAAACGTTTTGTGAGTCGTCGAGGCCTGCCCTCCGATATGTATTCTGACAACGCAACTAACTTCGAAGGCGCGTGCAACGAGCTCCAGCGCGCGTATCGAGCCGCCGTATCTAACCCCGAGTTTGCCCAGGTTCTCGCCAACGACCAAGTCACTTGGCACTTTATTCCCCCTGCCGCTCCTCACTTCGGGGGGCTGTGGGAGGCTGGGGTAAAGAGTGTCAAGCACCATCTCCGCAGGGTTCTCAATGATCGCACTCCCTCTTACCAAGAGATCAACACCCTGCTCTGTGAGGTTGAAGCTTGCTTAAATTCTAGGCCGTTGGCCCCCCACACCGAAGCCGTCGATGGCCTCGACGTTTTAACCCCCAGTCATTTTTTGATCGGTTCGGCCGCGACTGCGATTCCCTCCCCTTCTTTACTCAACTTTTCAGAACATTCGCTTTCTCGCTGGCAATTATACCGTCAAATGCTCGAATCCTTTTGGAAACATTGGTCCGCCGATTACTTGTTATCGCTGCAGCATCGGTCAAAGTGGCTTCGCCCCGAGGAAAACGTCAAAGTTGGCCAAATTGTTCTGATTAAACAGCCTAATCTGCCTCCTACTAAGTGGCCTTTGGCCAAGGTCATTCGATGTTTTCCTGGGAGCGATAACCTGATTCGCGCCGTACAGGTTAGTACCGTCAATTCTGTGTACGAACGCCCGATCGCAAAGATCGTGGTTTTGCCTGTCAACGAATTTATAACTCCGCATTTATGTTAAAAAAAAAAACCTCTTGCAATTTTGTGAAAAAGACTGAAATTTTGTTTATTTTGCTATGTTATATACTTGATCACAATATTGTTTGAATTGTATCCATTTTTATTTCGCTTTATTGTATTCTTATTTGCAAAGACTCAAACTGAAATTTGTATCTGATAGTGTGTTAATTTTGTTTCTCCTTATGAACCTCTATTTGTTTATTTTTCTATGAAATTCTATTTGTTTATTTTCTATTTTGCGCACCTGCCGTCTCGCAAGACGGGGAGGATGTTTGCTTTTCCGTTTAAAATGTCAGGTTGGGGTTGGTCAGTTTGAAATTTGGCAACGATGTTAAAATTTGGCAACCTCAACCTTGGCCTGATTAATCCCTCCCCCTGTTGCGCCATAGTTTTTAGTTTCTAATTACTAGCGATAACGACCGCACCGCACAAATTGATCCATTATTTTTTGTTATCACAAAGTTATCGCTAATTTGCAAAACCGCCTTTTGTTCAACAATAAAATCACCCGCTCAACCAAAGTCAAACTGTTTATTTTTTTGAGTGTTAATAAAGTGGTGTTTTGGAAAATTTGTGCTCGTTTATTGAACAACCCGCCCGGCAAGTGCAGTTTGGAAAATATCTTGGGTCGCATTCTGGACCACCGCTTTCTATGACGAAACAAATTTCTTCGTTTTTGTCAGTCTCGAAAATAGAATGGTAAAAAAAGCAGTTTCGCACAGTCATCAAGATTGAATTTGAAATGAAATGCGATTTGTCGGCGGAGAAATGTTTTTGCATCCGAGAACGATGATAGCCTCTCCTTATCCCGCTCACGACATTTCCATTTTCCGCATTTGACTGTTGCGTGATCGCTTTTAAAACGTAGAAACAACCGGAGGTGACTGATTCGAATGTAAGTCGCATTACGTGTGCCATCATTCCATAGGTTTCGCTTACCGCATTGCAAATTCCTATGGTTTCAAGAATTTAATGCTCCAAGCCAGACGTGATCGTTTCGCACGATTTTGCTGGAATTTGTGACGATTTGGGTCTCAAGGGATGTTGTCACTTTCGAATTGTTTAAACCGCCGTTTATTGGTTACAAAACAGACATTTAATTGTACGTCAATCTCACTCAATTGTAATTTAAAATAATCTCACAGATTCAATTGAATTTTAACTTGAATTTCAATTTAATCAAATGAATGTTTTCTTATGTTTGTTATTCAAAAGTTAAAGTTACAGTAAGACAAAAAAGTGAGAATAATTTCAGTACAATTTGATAAAATAAAAAAAACGTAAAATTATCGACTAAACCATTCGTTGTAATGGATTGTCTCGCCTAATCGTTCGAGAAGTCTATAAGCAAAGTGTTGCCAAACTCGAAAGTTTTTCTACCGTAATCGATACAGTGCAAAGTTGGATATAATTTATTAACAAAAAAGAGGTTAAAAGCAAGGAAGTATATCGATCGCAATAATTTACACTTTTATTCATTCACCTTCCGTCGTCAATCAGACTAATGCAATTTTTCATTTGATTTGACACAATTTTTATAACAAACAAAACAACAATTGTAATGAAAAATTTTTTTTCTTAATTAACTTTTGTTCCGCATTATTCACCAACTGAAATAAATTTTCAAACGAAATAAATCCGCGATAAACCGTATAAGTTCCACAACACCCCAGTGATTTATCCAGCCATTGATAACAAACAAACGATACCAACGTTTATCTAAGCAAACGTTCGGCCTATAAAAAATCAATGGGGGTAGAAACCATTTAATATCAAATTAATGATCTCACATGAATCATTCGGTTTGTTTCAGATTATTTGTTTCTGTGTATCCTGCTGTGTTATAGTTAGTAAGCATAAAATCTCGGATCTATTTCGATCAACGGTTTGACAATAAAACTTGGCAATCGGTGGCTAAAATATAATCCCGACGATGAGTACATGCTCGCGACTTGTCAGAAGCTGGCTGCCAAAAAGTCAGTCATTGCTAATGAGATGGACATGCACTTTTAGTAATCCCAACACACCACAGTTGCAAATTTCAACGTCTATGAAAATCGGCAAACAATTGACATAACGTTTCCAAGAATAACTGAAACACGCTGACGCAAAGATTCGTCTTTGTCAGGGATAAGTTTTTGCAGCGAAAATATACGCGAGACAGAAAATTCGACGAGATTCTGCCACCAAAGTTTATAATATAAAGGAGGCATAATAATGCCTCCGGTTGGTTCAAAACTAAAGTTACATCAAGTTTTAAGTTATGCACTCTGAACGTGACATATTTTTGTTCAAGGCCGTTGATTGACGGGTTATGAAAATTCGTTTTGGTTTGTATATTTTAAAAGTGCAATTTTTCGATGGAAAAAAAATCTTCGTCAGAGAGTCACAGGTTTGGGAAATTTTCTATCCTGTCTGTCTCCTCGGATGATGATCATTGTTCAACATTAATTACAGTTATCGCTGGGTTATTATCGGATGCCGGCTTGGAAATGGTGGCTTATGGTAGATCAATATATAGCAAACAGAGATACCAGCCTGACTAGCTCAGTTTGAGAAAAGTAAATACTCTATAGCTAAGCTTCTGATTAGGTGATTCGGCGAAGTATCAAAGTTGGGAAATTAGAAATGTTTATTGGAAGATTGGATTATTAGATTTGAGTCAAGTTGTTTATTTGAAAATATTCCCGTTCCATCAATCAATCAATATCAATGTCAGGATTGATAGGATACGAAAACTCATATTTCATAGAGAAAAAAGAAAACGTTCCAAAAATGGAATTCTAACTCTCAAGTGCTCAAGAACAGAAGTCAATTTTCATCATGATCATTTTTTTTGTTCAAAATTTGTTCTCAACAAAAAAAAGCTTGCAACAAAATGTTATCATTTGTTCCAATTTAGATTTTTTAGATTCAGACTGAGCAATTGAGGGTTAAAAATTTCATTTCACATTGAATCTAAATCAGTTTGTTATAGAAAAAAAGAGATGAATTTCATTGGTTATTGTTTGTGCTTTCAGGAAGACGGTGATTTCAAGGTAAAGTGAAGAGCGTGTAGGATGTCAGGGCAAAGGACTATCTGGTGACCTAGTACCATCTCCGTTCGGGTGTCCCTCGATGCTTACTTTACGGTTGGTGTCAACTCACTTCTTGAAACAACCATAGGCAGTGCCCTGTGCCTGGAAAAAGGGGCCTATAATGTGCCGCGATCGGGACATGAATCCAGAACTTGTACCATTGCCGGATCATAAATTCTAAAACGTCGATTTATACCTGAGCGTCGTCGCGAGACAAAGTTTAACGCAACCTTAACAAGTGCGCGGACTTGAACCCACAATAAACGACCCTCCTATCGTCCTCCTCTTCTTTAACTGTCCAAATAGTGTCGTGTTCGTCGCAAGATGGAAAAACGCAGTGTAGTTATTAAACCCGGTCGATGTTGATAATAGTCGCAGCAACTTTCGATGCATCGACTCTTGGATGACAGCAGATTAAGGTACTCCTTCCGGTGATAGTCACGACATTGTTAAACGTGGTGATTCACCTGACACATACTTCAGACTGAACTCCCTGTACTTCAACCTGTGGAGAGTCGTGAGAGAGTGCATTGTGAGTATCAATTTTTTTGAAAACAAAACTTAGAAAAAAAATAACAAAGCTAAGCCAAATCCTGAACTAGAAACTGGCCGATAGCCAGACTGGCTCTGAAGCGATTTCTGCTGGCTGAAACTTCTCTCTTGCTGACACATGTTCCAAACCATACGCTGAAAAAGACGTTTCTTTTTATTCTAACTTGACTAATCCCTGAAAAGAAATTGTCGAAGGATGAAAGTTTGCGAAATTGATCATCGATTTTCTAAACTCACGTTTACGTTTGAAGTGTTCATTAAAATAATTTCATTCTATTAATTCAGAATTTGAACTTTGATCATTCAACATGAAAGCCTATAATTGGGATTTAATGATTTAGTAAATTTGATCGACAGTTCTAATCATGGTACTGACGTTATAAAGCACTTCAATGGGTTCCAATTTGTGGACGTTATTTAACACTTACATCCTAGAACTTTCGTTCCAGTTTTACATTGAACAAATAAATGTAACTTTTTTGCACAAACAGCATTAAAATAAACAATACATTTAAATATTACAGTAATCATTTTAATTCAGAACATGTGAATCGACAAAAAATTATCAGAAACTGAACACAGTTTTTAATGTTTGACTTTTTTATAATACAAAGTCATTGACGAAAAGTGATTGAGTAAACAAAAAAAAGTGCTATCTCTTGTGAATTGTCCGTGTAAAATACGAATCGTTTGACTTGTCTTTCGCCCTCCAGTCAATTAACTGTAATGTTGAAAATCCCCCTCTGAATGTTTTCGTTAAGTAGGGTGTGTGATTCAGTGAAACAGGTGATTCAGTTTCGAGCAGATCACTCCTTTCAACTTTGTTTGTTCTGTTAGGGTGTATCTGCAATAATAACCCAATAAATCCCTCGGCTCTATTTTCACCGGGATGACGAGCGTTGCGATTTAGTGACGTGACAAACATGAAAATTTCCTACGATCATTAAATCAAAGACACAACTTTACTTTTCCTTTTCCAACGTTTGTCTTTCTTAAAAAATGAGCCAACATTATGTTAAGAAATGAAAAATGAAAAAAAATTAGACACCGACAGAAAGTAACGAGACCGTTTGGCCTTGGTGAAATTTGTCATCGCGTCGCAGAGTCTGATAATGTTTCTGTTGAATCAGCTTGATTAATGCGACATCAACAGAACACATAATTTTTGCACGCCAAGTAAATTGCATTGGGATAGGTATTTTTTTCTTACATTTCATCAGAACTCGCGATGCAAAGTCCAGTCAGGTCGGTATCAATGAAAATTCAATGTCCCACGTGATTTCGTAACTCCGATTAATCCGAATTGCCGGTCGAAAGTTTCCACGATCTTCTTTCTTTTTCATCGCGAGGAATATAATTGCGTCGCGTGGCACCTGTCCAGCCGATTGCGTAAAATAAATCGTTATTTTGGCTTAGCCCGGTGTTCTGATCCTGCGCCCGTGAAATCCAAATCGAAGCCAGTTCTCGCCGGACGGCAGACGTTGCGACGTCTTTATTTTTAATACCCGCTAAACGGTCGGTCGCGAGCAAAATCAAAACAGTCCCGATAACAATTCTTTCGGTTCGATGCCGACTGGACAAGAATTTGTAAACAAAGTTTGACGTGTTAGAGTGGAAGGAAGCATTTGGTTGTTGGTGCGTCCGATGTGTGGTTCAAGAGAGAAATCATGATAGAAATAATCAAAAAAAGTTGGGGAATGAAGTATGTTAACGCTGCTTTTTGTTGCAATGATGGTCAGTGCGGCAGTGGGTCGCGGTGCAGGCGTACTGGGATGAGACGTCCTCAGCAGGAACCTCTTCATTATCATAACCATCAACATAGATCTTCGAGTAGCCCTACGCGCTCCCGACAATCTCAAAATAAGGCAAGTTGGGTGACAAATTCTACATTCTGCTCTTCAAAAGAATTAAACTTAATAATTTTGAATATTCATCTTTGTTTATTAACTTTGATAAAAGAGATACTATTAAAGTACTTTAAGGGTAGTCTTTTGGTCTTCTATAGACTCTGTTGACATCTTTTGGTTACGAAATACTTTGGAATACATTTAAAATACTTGAGGCCTTACAAATTTTGAGACTTAGACTTACAACTAGATGTAGTATACTTTAAAATACTTTGAAATACTTTAAAATAAAAAAATCTAATTTACCATTTCAGAATTGTTTATAATTCCCTTTCAATCATTTAAATATAATTAACTAAAATTATCAATTCGCTAAGGTACTTAAAATAGTCCAAATCATAAAAAAAATATTAAGTTAATATTGAGTTGTTGTATTCATTATAACATGAAAAACTCATTCGACATTTTTTCAATTCAATTGTTTTATAAAAGTATCCATTGAATTGAGACTAACAATGACAAGAATTGTTAGAATAAAGAAAATGAAAATATTGTTACTTGCGATGAAGTGGATAATGTTGAATTTTGTGATTGATTTAAAAACAGGAAGAATCCCGACTGGCGCGAGTGAAACGAGTACTAACAGGGACATTGCTTGGTCGGAGCGGCGGTTCAAGTCGAGTGTTCGGCGCGCCGCTAGACGAGGTGGAGCAGTGCCTGGACACAGGAGTGCCGTATGTTGTACACCGCTTGAGCTGTTACATCGAAGAGCATGCGTTCGACAACATCACGATTTTTCGGCTGTCCGGAGGAAATCCCAGACTTGCCGAGCGTCTGAGAGCCTCGTTCGAACGTCGTGGCGATGCCGATCTGGAAGGCGCATCTTGTCCTGCGACCGCGGCGACTCTTCTTAGACAGTATTTGAAGGAGCTTCCTCAACCTCTTGTGCCACCTACTTTGATTACGAAATTGTTACAAGTTTATTCTAGTAAGAACAAAAACTACATCTCAAAATTATAACATTACAAAATTACAATATTGCTTAGATACTTTAGTTAAGTTTACAAAAAAGTAAATCGAAATTTTGATATGATTTTTAATTTTTGAATTAAAATTTCTTTTCAGCCGATCATTTAAATAACTACGAATTTTGGATATCAACGACTAGAGAACTTTTGTCAACGCTACCGTCTTCTCATTATCATCTGCTCGGCTACCTTGCGATTTACTTCAACAAGTACGAGTCACAGCACCAGCGAAACGCCGGCGTAGCCAACGTGTTCGCGCCCGTCATATTTCCGTACGTTCCGCCGGCGACAACTCTTTTCACGGACATTTTGATCGCGGCCAACGTGCTTTTCAGCGACCGGTGAGTTACGCAGCTCTTTTTCTTTCACCCCGCTTCAACATGTTTATCTCTAATCCGACGAGAGCTTTCATTTCATTTTTATAATACATATTCATTCTCTGAAAGCTCCTTCTCTACTCGTTTCGCTTGTACAATTTTTTTACACTTTTTTTACTGACAACTTTACATCTTTTTTGACATGAATTTTTATTATTGAAAAAATGTTCGCTTCAACTTCACTTTATGAAAAAAAAAGAGAGACAGAAAAGTTTGAATAAATAACAACTAGTTTGTTCTCTAAAATAGTTCAGAAATGTATTAAAAGTGGAATGATTTATGTACCTGTTGACAATTTGTTGTTATTGAAAGAGCGAGAGAAAAAGTTCGGGGGAATGAAAATAGAATGATTATTAGAGACAAAAGTTTCGATGACGTAGAATTCGACCTTTGAGAAGTTCGGGTGATCGTGGTTGAAATTTTTCGGCATTACATCATCGCCCTGATCTATACCACGGTTATCACGTGTTTATCATTTATCCGAGTCTGGCGCACGAAATTTCTGTGACCAAGCATGTTTGTTTTAGATTCGCATTGTACACTTCCGGTCTTTGAATTACTTTGAATACGAATCAAATTGAGAGGTCTTGTTGGTTTTTGTTTAATTAATCATTCATTATCATTTAATTTCTACTATATCAGAACCGTATCTAATTGATTATTTTTACCTCATTATTTACGATTCAGTTTAATTCTTAAATTGTTGCTAGTCGATAACATTTTAATTACGATTTGTACGGTTCGTTGGAACGTTTATTAATCATGCAAAAGATGATTAGAGCGTTCGATCCGGTTTTATAATGTTGACATTTTTGTTTCAAGAAAGACGCTTATTGTTGGTTTAATTTGTAGTAAAATGAAACATGCGCTATGACAGCTATTACAATGAACAATCGATTCTTTCATTACTCCACGGAGACTCATTTTCTTTCACAACATAGTGTACGACGGTTTGTACGCGACTTATTATGTTCCATCGCACTTGGCGCAAACATTTAGATTATGCGCGATGATAAAATTCTTTGTCAATTCTTTGAACGTTGTTTTGCATTTTTGTTCTCGTAAAATGTTTTTGTTAGAATATTTTTAGCGTCGATTCTAATAGGCGAAATATTTACAACTCATGTTGTTGAACTCAAAGTAAAAAATAAAGCGGACGATTTCTCATGCTCCAAGGTGAAATTATAAATAATAAATAATCTATATTTTTTAACAAAGTTCCCCCAACGCTATAGACTTCTGTAATTTTGCTTTTTTTTCTCGATAGCACTTTTTAATCTGCTCAGTTGTTTTGTTCCACTTTGAATTTTTTTTTATTCATCTGTTCGCTTCTCTTAACACCTTGACAGTGCTAAAACTTCAATGAAAATTACATTGCACTTTTTACTACACACTTTTCTTCATCATTCGACCTTGCAAAATTGAATACAAGGTCTCGCGCGATCAGGCAAACTTCCCGGTTTTTGGGTAATATTTTTATTCTTCCTAAAAAGGCTAAAGTAATTGTGCGGAAAAGAAGCAAGAAAAAAAACAAGAGAAGTTGATTGGCGACTAAAATAAATAGCGTCCGCCAACGCATTTGAGCGGAAGCATGGTCAAACATGAATCTTTGAACATGCAAGTCGCAACAAAGATGAATGTGAGCAACTTTGGCAAATATCACTGATTCAAAGCAAAAGTTCATTTTGCGTTGAAAGTGGTTTATCGCGGGGTATTAATAGAGCACCGGCGCGTCCATAATTTATTGACACTAATATTAGCGACGGAATGACGAAAAACACACGAACCCATTTGTTTGAGGTCGTCTTTGACGTTGTATTGTCCGGCTGAACGCCGAGCGTTATCAGTTAATCAGATTGCTAAGACTTATCAGTTGGAATTAAATTATTGATCGACGCGCCAAGTGTCGTCGATTGAGTTGCGAAAATTTACACATCGAGGGTGTTTCGTTTCGGTGTAAAACACGATCCGGAAAATTGCACGATGATATGCACTATGAATACAAAAGTCGGATCGACTGGTCAATTAAAAAATAGCCGTGTCATCTTTCAATTTGTGGTTTCGATTGAAAGCTACAATGAGTGATCAACATAGTACAAGATGCAAATGTTATTGTGAAGAGGAATCGGCATAAGGTGATTTCAGTTACGTGCGGTCATGCACATTTGCATGGATTGACTTTATTTTGCATCAATGAGATACTAGGAAAATCCGATTATTGAACTTAGTCTGAGTTACTTCATCACAATCCAAGATAAGCTACTCATTGAGTCGTTGTGATTCTTACTTGGCTTATTAATTAGTCGCATTTTAATCCTCAAGCTAAATTGAAACTAAAGTTAAAATTGTGTATAAGAATTTAAAACACAAATAAAAGCGTTCAAAAAGGAGCTCAACATTTTTTGTGACAATTTTTTTTATTTAAAAACTGATCTGATCTTGAAATACGGGTCAACAAATTTCATTTTGACTTTAGTTTTGTGACGAGACACGGTCAGGTCGAATGTGCAAAGTGAAATATTTGGGAAGAATTTGCGCGGGAAATTCAGTTCATTTTGTGACAAAGTAGATGCTGCGATTGTGATGCAAAAATCCCCGTTGCATAACAGAGATCGAATTCGCGAAAACAGTATCGAATGACTGTTGATAGAAAATGGGAAGACGATATCAAACTGCACGATTAAATCCGTTTATATGTCGGAATATTCGATGTCAGAAATACCATCCCCGAATGAAATTGGTTCATAAAACAGTTTGCTCGATAGTTAAAATTGTCTATATCGAAAAAAATTGTGGCAAATTAGTATTGCAATTTTTTCTTCTTGAAGTCATATCCAGAAATCAATTCGTACGAATGTCAAACGATGGCAATCAAGTTTATTGAAAAGTTTTTGAAAAAAATGAAAAGACATATCGACTCGTCAATGACGAGTCGTCATACACTTTTTCCAAAAGTTTGTATTTACAAATTTAAATTGCGATTATTATCTTGATTAAATAATGTTTCAATAGACAGTTTCATACCAGGAAAGATATTGTTAATTTTAAAAAGTCGTCTTATATTCGAACTTGAAAATCAAATAACCAAAAGAATGAAAAAAGATTTATTTTTAAACCATATCATTGCCTGATCTCCTCGAAAAGAGAAAAAATGTAATTTTTTCCTCAGACCGTAATCGATGAAATACAAATAATGTTAATTTTGTAATTCCAACATTCCTATACCCACTTTGCAACATTGTTTCTGTGCTAAAAGTATTGAAGAATGAAAAAAAATCCTTTTATCCGAAAATAAAAAATTGCATTTTGCTGTCGAGTTTTATCAAAAATGATGGCATAATCTATTATTTCTGCCAACCTTCAGCAGCTCAAAATTGGTTTGTTTTTGTTTTGCGAGCGTTAATTGCCGAATGCCGAAAGACAAGTTTACTTTTTTGATTGTGTTGTATCGATTGAAGGACTGGAAACGGGTTCCTTGCGCACCAACTGGTAAATATTTATCAGGAAGGATCGAACGAGAAGTAGAGATGATAAGAAAAGGGAGAAAATAAAAAAAACCTGTATGGCCAAGTGGAAACACGTGCTTCGTGACCTTGTATCTTTTATTCAACCGATTTGACTTCCATGTCTTTTTGCCGCCCCTTTTTTAAGGTACACGTGCACACGTAACTTGGTTTGGTCATCTTATAAAAATTCATTCCAAAATCAGCCAGAATCAAATCAAAGACAAAAATCTGTCCAACTGAGATGTAAACAAAAATTTACGACAAAGTAAATATTGACAAATTTTGACACAAAAATTCGGTTTCCAAAACCACAGAGACGTTTGGAAAAACACGCACTGTTCAATAAAGTTGCTTTCATAATCTCGTTTGAAATCGTTGGGTTAACAAAGTTACATCCAACTTTACAGTTTTAAATTTAAATGGATTACATTGTTGGGATAACCGCGTAAACCGTTGGAGTATTAGTTGGCTTGGCAAGCGTGTCACCACGTCAGCGAATAAAATTAATTGTTCAGCCACAAGTTTACTACCGAATGACATTTAAATTCGTAACAAATTATTTCTTACATCATTTTATTTTAGTTGTAGAAAAAAAAGCATCCGTTCAATAGGTAATAAAAATTGTGTACTTATTTGTCGGTAAAAAAAATTGCTAGTAATTTACGTGCCAGAATTACTCACAATTTAAAACCTAGATTAAAGTTACGAATAATAAAAACAATGTCTTCTTTACTAAGACGCAGAATTAATTCATCTCGTAAATAATGAAACGAGATTTGCGGAAAAAGTTTGATAACTTTGTTTTTTGCTTGATACCTCTTTAATAAACTTTCTCGCGTTGAGCGAACTGATTTTTAAACTCGTAAACAAATTTAACAAGCAACCTGCTTGTTTGTTTATTGTTTTTATCTCATCTACGTTGTTTACACTTGCTTATCCAGGTCAACCTTATTTTTCTCGATCTCAAATAATTTCAAACGCGTTAATTGAACAAACTTGCATTAGATTTTTTCTCGTCATTTATAAACCACTGAGATTCCGATCATTTTTGATTGCCGGTCAGAAACGATCAGACTCATAGTCTGGCAGAGGCATTTTTCTAGCATTCGTCAGAGTGATATTTGCAATATCAATTTACATCCGCGAAAACTACGCAGTTTTTAAATTGTATTTCAGATTGGCACGCGATGCCAGGCTTATTTTATTTGATTATGTCGCGGACATTCCTGTCCATGTCGTTCACCGATCGTTACAGGAAAACTATAAGAGAACGAAAAATAAATTCAACGAAAAAAATAAATCAGTCATCAGACGAGAACAATTATTTATACTTTTGACGCTGATCTCATTGAGTTCTGAACAAACATTCATCTCTTGTGGACATGAATTATTATGTGGTGACACATCCGGCTAAAAATCAAATTTTCTGCGATTCCAAACGGCGGAAAATAAATATCAATCAAACCTCGAAACGTCGAGGTTTGGAAAATGTTGGTTTTGTTTTAGTTCGTTATTTTATTAATAGTTATTTGACATGTCGTTCAAAAGTTCCACGAATATTATTAGGATTGAAACAAAATCGATTATTCGCGAAAGCGATTCCGGCGCCGGTGACCTTCGGAGTAAATTTTACTTGGTAGATTGAGCGTTAATTGAACGAAATTGAGCGAAATTATAAGTCAATTTCAACTTCTTACACTTGCTAATAACGGTTGTAAAAGTTCAATCGCGAACGAGCTCGCGAATAAATAAATATTAGGACAGATGAATTAGTTGTTAAACAAATCATCAGTTCGTCTATGTTTTTTATTGGCTATCAATTGACCGACAAGTCTAGTGCTGGACAAAAATGTGTGTTGGGATGAACTGGTTCGAACGATCGCTCTGGCTTGACCCGTCGGGTCACAGTTCACTGTACTTATTTTAGGGCAAAAATTCTGTCGCATTAAGTACCGCGCAAACATTGTGTAACCGCATACTCTCTAAACATTCAGAAAATTGTACTTTCTGTGTCAGAAAAGTTTTTATGCAAATAATTATTTCTGAACTAAAAGTTATTTTTTGTTCAACTTCTTAGTTTCTCAATCCTTTTATTTACTTGTTACTCGATATTTTTCGTTTCAATCCAAACCAATAGATGAATTTTTAAATTTGAATTGGACTCTTTTTTTGTTACTTAATAAATTATACTTGTTGTAATGATATTCATCAAAACTATAAACGAATCCTACATTATCAAATTTTCCATTTGCTTGAAATTGCAAAAAGGAAATTCTATGAATTATGAGACCATTAAATGTTTTATTGCCCATTACATTAGTAATCGCGTTTAGATTCCATGTTTAGTTTTGCAATAATATTATTAATAATAACGTCCGTGACATAAATCTTCAATATCTTTTCAACTGTTTTCAATCCGTTTTGTTAATTAAACGCTTTTATTTCTAAACGTAATTCAATTTTGAAAAATTCTTCCCGTTATTAACTGTACCAGACAAAATTTACTGACTCATTTAACAATCGTTCTAGTTTGTCATTAGAATTTACAATCACATTCTGGAACAGCAAGATAAGCAGTGTATCTTCAGAAACGGAAACACATTTAAAGATGACAAGCGAGCTCAACGGCGCAGATAAAAAGGTCTAAATGAACGGAGTTTGTGATCTATAGCTGGCCTTGACATGAGAATACATTTCAAGGACACGCAGTCCAGTTACCCTCAAACGTAGTAGAAGAACAGTTTGGTGCGAAGAAAGTTGCCCCAGCTGCGAAATAATATACTACGTCGTTTGGTCTACTACTATTTTATTTTCTCGTCTCTTAGTCATCTTCATGGGCTGCAAATACCCACCTCCGCTTATCCGTAAATCTTATAATTTTCTGCAATCGACTTCAAACTCAAATTTCAACCCTTACGTTGACACAATCTAACATAAACTATGTTTCTGACTTTTAAAAGCCAACATTTCGTAGATAGAAAAAAAACAACCAACAAAATTTGTAATAATTTTTGTTATCATGAAAATTGTGATTTTTTCTGGATCTGTCAAACACAAGCTGTGAGTTGAAGAACGAGAAAAATGTACACAGTAAACATCAGTCATCAATTGAAAAAGCGAACTTTAATTTTGTTTTGAACGTTTGACCTCAGTTTTCAAAGTCAATAGTGTTTACAAACATTGCGAATCGCATTGATTGCGGACTTCTTTTTCCAGATTGTCAATATATTCATCGTGATGTAACGTCTGGCTTTATTATTGTTCTATACTTCTTTCCTGATTATTTTATGGCATCGAGCAAAAGCTTGTTACGGTCATCGTCGTTGATTATTGTTAACGGTGACATTTGCACTACAATCGGTCAGCATGGCGCTTCGCCAAAGGTTACATAATGTTGTACCCTTATTAAGCCTTTGTCTAAAACAGTTTTCTTTGAAAAACAAAAAATCGGATTTTCGCTCCGAGAAATAAACACTCCGCGGGTAAACAAACGATGATTTCAATTTGCACGAGTAAACAAATTATTGCGGATGACACGATTTTTCTTGATTAATGTGTTTACGAATCGCGCTTTTACCATTTCTTTTTTAGCACGTGCGCAGTCGTCTTCATACAGCTCGGAATTAAATTGTAAGGCGCCGCGTCACGGCTTCAAAACGTGCACAAAAAAGGAGAGTCTACTTTGCACTGACAATAAGAAGTTATCGATCCCAAAGATAACCCGGCCTATAGTTCTTCCTATATTTTTTGTTCATTTTTTTTTTTTCTTAAGAATATGATGATTCATAAATTATGCAATTGGAAAATATCATTATGTAACTTGTCAAACACTTCAGAGTCCAACGACCGTGATCCAGTTGGAGAAATGGAACAGTGACATCAGTGTCCGGGGATAGTACTTTCTTTCATTTTCTCCCTTTTTTATGATTTGAAAATGAGTCTGTGAAAGATTTTTCTAGTTTTTTTGTTCAATTTCAATTATGTTGGGATTGTAAAAATGAGGATTTTTTTTATGTTAGATAACAAAATACGAGCTTTTATTATTTTTGACATTTGTGGAACTTGCAACATCTGCTACTACTGAAGCGGCGGGTTGGCTGTCATCAGTTTACTTTTGTGAGGAGACGTGTTTACGTGCAGCGATAGACCGGGATACTTTTTTAAATCCCCATACGCGAACGTTTCAAAGCGATAGTTGTTATTCAATATGCGGAAGACAAATATTGTGCTTGAACTGTCAACTAAGAAATTCACCCTCAACGTTTCGTCCCAATAAGCTACAAAGTGACGTTGCAAAATTAAAAACAAATGTGAGAAATTTTACAATTATTGAAGAGAATGATTTTTGTAATTTTTTTTTCGACAGAATGTTGATAAGTGTTTTAAAAATAGTGTTAACAAAATGAACCGTTGAAAATATACAAAGCAATTTGGGTTATTGATGGAAATTAATTGAAACTGAAACGAATGTGTGAGGTCGTTGGTAAACACGTTGCGCACCTCGTACAAAACAGTTCGCGGCGTAATAATAAGCTCTGGTTCAAATTTAAGGGGATCGGTTGTCGGTTGGCATGTCCGAAAATAGTTAATCGTTGACGTCAAAGGTGTGCCTTATGCACATGCATGCCACATCACGCCAATTGCTCTCATGCCAACTTTTTAATTGTCCAACTTTGTTTACACGGCACCGCTGAAATTTTAACTCCTAACAATTTCCTAATCACGTTATCATAAAACATTTACAACCCAGAACTTTGATCGTTTGCGCCAAATGTTACCATCGAATTCCAACCAATCATATAGTCTATGTAAACTTCAAAAAAAAAAAAAAAGATAAAAGATAAAAAATCTCAAATTTACAAATTTGATCGCGCCTTGTTATGAAAACTACGTTTTAAAATATGTTGTAAAATCGTTTTGTAAAATGTTGTTTGAAAAAGAAAATCTGAGAATAAAATCGTTGACCGAAAGAAAATTTTCCATAAGAAAAGTTTGCTTATTCACGTGACAATCAACGTCGAGATTGTTTTGTAACAAATTTTATTATCGTCGCTTAACTGGCGGACGTTTGAAGAATGGGATGACTATATAAGTATACATTTGAAAACAATTTTTGGACACATAATTCTTGGCGCAAAGTTCTCTTGGCGTAAGTTTCATCTATACGCGTAAACATCTATATTTACACGTAACCGCAACTGAAATAGAAGATTCTCAAGCGATGACGTCATTTGCAAAAAAAGTGTGGCCCTTAGTTCGCGAAGTACGCACGACGCCCGGCATAATCGAGATCGGCGTGGAAATACTCCGGCGAACCGGTTCCCCGATAGTCGTGAGCTCACAGGTGCATATGCAGGCACTCTTATCAATTTTTGTCTACAATGTTTATACCTGGCACGATTCCATGCGCAATCTCGACTGCTACTGCGATTACAAAAATTGTTTACTCGATGGTAATCATTAGAAAATTATAGCTACAACATTATTCCGTTCATAAATCGGTCCAAATACGACCAGTTCATTTGCAACCATTTTGTTTAAACATATCCAAAAACAATACTTGAAAAACAAATGATAAAAAACATGTTGCAAAATGTTTTGTTTGATAAAAATAGAATATTTTTAACAAGAGAAATTGTTTTCTTATCTGTAGTGCATTATTGTTCGAAATGGATGAATGGAATATTTAGAATTCTAAGTGTAGAAACTGAGTTCAAAATATTTTTGAATTGCGAGTAGTATTTCTTTCTCTTTTTTTAAATTTCGCTTTGTTGTCGCTATTTGTGCTACTTAAAAATACAGTTCAAATGATGGGAAATCCCTAGAAACACTTTGGAGCGATACCAACTATGGATTTTTTAAATTCTGTTTTCATTTATGGTCAAGTAAACATTCTGTATGTTCTCGGGCTTTCATATCAAAACAAACTGGGAATTCCCCAAACGCAACCCAAACGTTGCGAGTAGAATGCAGTGAATCTATGAAGACAATTTCCATACAAAATTTAAAGAAACTTCCTTTTTGCAATGAAAATAAAATTTCCATTGGTATAAATTGCAATCGACCATAATTAATCAATGCAGTTTACTTATAAAGAATATTATACTTGGATTTGTGTTATTGAACTCGACGTAAAAAATGTTACGATTTCTCTTTTTTGTTCAAGGCAAAATTGGGTATAATTTGTCTCTTAGTCAGTTACAAGATCTGTTACAAGAAAATGTTGCTTATTAATGAACAAAACATATGGATGTAAATTTTTGGAATGAAATTGAAAAAAAATCGTCATTTCGAAAGATTACAATTAAATGCAATGATGCAATTAAGTCGGAGACTGTTGAACAAATGAAAACAGCAGCATAAAATTTTGCTTGTCATTTTTCGTTGTAAAAAAAGCACTCGTTCCGCAAAAACGTCGTGCAAATTACGTATCGCTGCTAATATGCGCTCGGTTGGTGAATAATTGATGCCCATTTCTCTATATAGCTAAATTACAAATTCGACACATCGATTATGTTATTGGCAAACGATCATTTACCGCGATAAATTACATTGATAAGATAATAATTGTTGCATTGTACGTCTGATGACAGCTATTTTAAAATACCGCACATCTGTGCAGTTTTTTTTTGCATTTCGAAATTTTTTGCAACAGTTTTGAATGAAAAAATTTAATTTTTCCTAATCACTCATCAGTAATCATTTTATTAGCGAACCAGATTTATTTTCATTCTCAATAATTGGTTTCTAAAACGAGAAAACAAATAGATTTATCAATTTTAAAAACTGCTTAATTAGATTTTGGAAAAATTGGGTAAAAAAGACAGGTCGTAGAGTGATAATTTTGTTATTTAATTATCGATAAACCGAGATTATTAAAAGATAAGTGTATTGACTGGACAATTAATTGATTGAATTTGGTAAAAGTGATAACAAGAAGCGCCTAGCGATTAGAATCGCGGAACCTTTCTCGTCCCACCAGGCGCGCTCGGGAAGCGCGGTTATAATACACAGTTTGACCGGCAACCGGCGCTCAGTTGTCCGTGAGTTGCGAAGTGTGTGCGCGCGTTCGCAAGTCGCGCGAAAAAGAGAAATATCGAAACCGGAGTGACGGAAAAATCGGCGCTCGGTTCGCGAGGGACGCGAAACTTTCTCGGGAATAGCCGATGGCAGGAATAAATGTTTCATCGGCGTTTGACGGATTCGCTCTAGCGCGAGTGACACGCTATTGGAAAAGAAAGCTGGTCTTCATGATTACATGAGTGCGCAAGCCAAGTGGCGTACGTGCATGCTGCAACGTTGTAGCGTCCGTTCGAGGGCATGCCGACTTTCCACCTTTTCCGCTTGGTCATTGAGAAAACGTCCGCTGTTTACGCGCCGCGGTCAATGCCAATTTCAAACTGTTTACCATTTCTAACTGTGATTTGAACTGTCAACAATCGGTTTGCGAGTTGTAAGTTTCCAACCAGCTGCAAAACTTTTTTTTTGGTACCTCAAACAAATAATTAACTGTTTATTTTGAGCCGGAAAATGACGTGCATAATTTAATTATTGTAAAACTGTCTTGATGATTAACTGTGGGATTCATCTAGATGTACTAACCGTACAGTTTGATTTTAATTTCGTTTAAATATGGAGAGTGGCAATTTAATTAAGAGTAATTGCGTTCCTGTTGCATTTTGCAAGTTGCATTTCATCTGAACGAGCGTTTTTGATTGAAAATGTCGGATCAGTTTTTTTTAAATGTACCAAGGCTGAGCATTTTTGGGCAGATTTTTTATTAAATTCTTTTATTGGAATGGTTTTTTGGCGTTGCGTGATAAAACTTAATTTGACTCCGGTTGAGGGATCAATTAGTTTCTTGATTTTGATTAATATTTTCATCAGTCAAGGGATAATCATCTTTTTTCGGGGAATTTATATGTATTGTCATTTAAAAGTTGGTTTAATAATTCTATCAATATAGGTTGAATTTTATTGAAAGCTTCATTTTATTGTAATGAAATATGAAAATAAGAGTAATGTCTTTTCCTGGTGGATTAATGGATTCAAATCAATTTGACATATCAATATTGACTGAAAACTTAATTTTGTAAATAATTTTTCTGGATTGAAAATTTTTTTCAGGGACTGAATGGATCATAATTGAATTAACGCAATTAACATTCTATTACAAGTACTTAGATAATCATGAACTAATCGCGATATTTTTATTATCGCTCCAACCTATCTTTTTCTGTAAGAATCTCACATAATTGAAAATAGTATAACAATTAGTTTTATTAATACAAAATACACAACAAAAAACGTAATTTTCATTCATTATTTTATTTCTACAAAATTGTAAATGTAGCATCAATTTTCATTCAAGTTTCAATCAATGCAAATTTCATTGACAATTATTATAATTTGCTTGGGACTAAAAGATTAATTTTTATTGGAATAAATTTTCATTTGAAATGTAAAATTTGCATTTGGAAGTAATGTCAAAGAACTCAACTGTAACTGATTGTGGTTTTAATTGCAATCACTTTGGCGATAACATGAACGTTAAATTTAGCTTCTCAACTTAATTCGCCAAGTTGCAGTGACAACTGTAAAAAAAATTGATCCGTAAAAAGATACAGCTAAACATCAATTGTGCGACGATAAATTTAGCTCGTACGAGGCGTCTCAAATTAAATACCACACGAAAGATAATGAAGTGTCAACTTTGACACATTCTACGCAAAACAACCAGACCAGTTTAATTTAATTTTGTTTTCACGAGTTATCAAAGCAGTGATAATTCATTCATTTATTTCACGCTTGGCCGCCTACTTAGATACCGCTTTTGGTTGAGAGAAAAAAGCGCCGAGTGCGTTTTCCAGCTCAAAAATAGCCCAAAAAATGACTTTTTTGTTTGCCTGTATTTTCGGAACAAGTATCTCTGCCCAGGCGGTGTAAAAATAGCGCCGTTAAAAAAGTTACGACTTTGATATCAACTCAATTAATAAAGAAGTTCACTGCGTCGCGTTTTGGAGATGTAAATAGACTTATTGAGTGTCGACTTGATTTTAATAGGACGCAACTAAAATTCTCACATATCGGAAGAGAGCTGAATGTCGGTTGAGCAGACACAATCAAAGATAATCGATACGATCGCGCAGCGTTGCGTAATGCATTTTCCTAGGAAAACTACCTTGCACCCTAACTAGACAATTACGATCTTATTTTTCTTTTGCCTCGATCAATTTACTGCTTCTCAAGTTTCTGATTTTTTTATTCCTCCGGAAAAAACATTATTGTGCAACTAACTGGGTGTTATAATTTAATCTTTTTTGTTTCTCTGTTAGTCACGTTCACTATTTTGCAGGATCTAAAATTAAATGAACGACAGTTTTCATTTACTAAATTGAATTTCGAAACGAACTGCATTAGAAATTGAAAAATAAAAAAAAAAACAAAGACCACAAGTCATCGTACAATAAAAATGTGTATTTGAAAATTACGCATTCTTGTCGCAAAAGATGTTGAGACAAGTGTTTTTCATCGATTGAATCGCTTTGTTTTGACGGATGAAAAAAATGATTTATCATCTGTCAAGTATAAAAATATAAAAACTTTAGACGTTGATTGATAAGATTACAGAACTGATGAAGAATCGTGGTTTTTCTGTTACAGTTGCAACGACTCCGCAAACGGAAAAATTTCAAGTGCAGATCATATTGTCAGCCACGATACGACAGACAACGTCGATCATACCGACAACTCTACTTTGTTTTGTGCACCAAAACGCAAAGATCAGCTTGAGTCTTGCCAAGAAAGGAAGCTTATCAGGTTAGTACCATATGTACTTTTATAATTTTTGAAGTTATTTCAAACTTTTTTCCATAGTTTTTTTCCACAGTTTACATTCAAATATTCAAAACAGAAAATGTCTGTTTTTAATCAACTGATTTGTCGAATCAGAAGTTAATCCTAGTTAATTTTGTTTACCAATTCTAATTGAAATGTTGACATTTTTACAGAAGCAACAGCGAGGAAAGAATTCTGGAGAACTCGAACAATTCTGCGGACAATATTCGCAGAGTGAGTAGCCACGAGGATTTTAATAGTGATAAACATCTGCACATTTTGGCTCCACTGCAGCAAGACATGGGTCACGGAGTGGTACGTGCGAAAGTTCTAATATTATTTTTGTAACTCTCACTGTGCCTCTCTTCGTACAAGTTGTCGCCGTCATAAGAATAAAAATTTATTATCTCTTTGACTGTTTTACCAAAACAACTTCTCTTCAAAGAAGTTTAACTGCCAAATTGAAAGGTGCTTATTTTAATTGTAGAAGATGACTTTACAAAAAAAAAACAAAAAAGAAAACAAAACAAAATCAAAAAACGTCTATCAAAAAACTTCTCTTCAAAGAAAATTCAACTGCCAAATTGAAAAGTGCTTATTTAAATTGTAGAAGATGACTTTACAAAAGAAAGAACAAAATCAAAAAACGACTATCAGTCAAAAAATAATGCGACTTCTTTTATCCACAGAGATGCAGCGGAATTCCGCTTCACGAAAGAACAAACGTCTCTCCAGTGTCAGCGAAATTTTCGCCGGTACCTTCAACATGCGACGTAACACTCGTATCAGACCGTCTCGAGTGCGACGTCGAGCGGCTCCGAAGCAGCGAGCGATTCAGTCGGAGTATAACTCCACGAGGTCGTCGTCAAGGCAGGCGAAGAAAAGTTCACAAAGGAACTGAATTTGATAACAGTGCAACTAAAGAGAACGATGCTGAGCCAGTGGAAATCTACAATGTGTCGTCGAACACTTCTGTCGTCGGTCCACCTGTACAAAGTTTTCTTGAGATGCTCAGCAGTGGACCCAGTAGGTCACCCTCTCCTGCACGACCACCCGACGATCTTGACGACCCAACCCCAACTAACTGGGGATTCCAACATAGACAAGTAAACGTAAGAACAAACAAAATTAATTGAAGTCAAAAGTTATTTTTTTCTGGTTTGAAATTTTGGTTGGAATAATAAAAATTTGTTTTAGGAATCAGAAGCAAACGCCTCAGAGGCAGTTTTATCGCCTCGCAATTCTCTGTTGATCCCAAGAAGATTTTACTTAGAAACCGATGGAATTCAGTCGGAAGTTCCCGACGTGAGCGAAATAGGATTGAAAAGTCTAGCAAAACAGATAAACGGTCTGAAGAGAAAGATCAAAAGGTACGAACTGGAATTTGAGGAGAATTACGGATACAGGCCGAGCCATTCGGATAAGATGAGCAACAGGGACGTGAAAAGATTGGTCTATGAACTGAGCAAACTGAGAAAAGAGCATAAGATGTTGAAGGAAGGATTGCACGCTTTTCTCACGAGCTCGAGTCTTGGACTGGCCAATAACAACAACCAAGCTCAAGAAAAGTCCAGAACTACGTCCATGGAAGAGATGGTGAGAGAGGCAGAGAGAAAACTAAGTGAGAAGAGAAAGAAGAATAACAGATTGGAGAAGATGGAAGAACTGACTTATGAACAGTTGCTGGACGAGAAGACGGCGGTACAGAAAGCGTTGCTGCATATTGAGAATGCTTTTGGAAGACCTGTTTCGAAAGAGGACCGAGCAGTTGTTAGACCTCTGTATGATAAGTACAGGACTTTGAAGAGATTGCTCATCAGAGCTGGAGCAGTAAGTTTTGATTTTGTGGGCACGAGCAAAAATTTATTGACTTTTACAGATGAATGACAAAGACGTAATTGAATGTTGATTAATTACAGAAAAATCAGGACAGTCTTTCGGAATTAGCGACCATTTTGGAGCACGAGACTATGGACTTTACTTCATCAACGCTGCCAGGAAATTCGGGCGAATCGGAAAGAAGAGCTAGTGAGCCAGATATGTCTCACAGGGGGATTTTAGACTGCATTGAACCTTTGGATCAACAACCCACTGACAGTGACAGTCAGCACAGTAGTAGTGAAGGCAGTCGGTGCATCAGAGAAAGCCTTCACTCATTACCTCCGTAAGAATACATTTTAATAGATTGAAAAAAGGAAAGTTTATTTGAAAAATGGAAATGTTCATTCTATTGTTGTTGATTTTGTAGAGAAGAACTGGTTGTCCAACAACGAACAACTGCCGAAGAAAAAAGGCGTTTGCGTCGGGCGCTTAAAGAGCTGGAGGCGCAATTTGAAGCGCGGGCAGGACGTCGAATGCAGCGCGAGGACCGCGGGCCTCAGATCACTCTGATCTACGAGTCCTACAAACAAACGAAAGCCAAGCTGAGACTGATTGAAGCGCTGCTCGCGAAAAATTCATAAACGCGATTCAATTTTGACGTGAGTTTCAACACACGCACGTTTAACAAAATATTTATACTTCACGCTAGTTGCGACCGAGTCACTTTTCTATCGTTGTTGTACGATAACGGAAATATTGCCATGACTGTGCTAAGTGGAAATCCCTTACTGTGAATTTCAAGCGAAATGTTGTCACTTCAAAGTAATTGCATATTTCGTTTCATGAGATGAAAATAAAACGATAATTATTTAGTAAGTTATTTCTGAAGAAATGGAACGATTATTTTTCTTTTTTTAAAAAAACTTCATGGGACATATCGTGAACATGTACATATCTGATTGGCATTCAAACTTTTTGGATTTTCGGAAGAAAAAAAGAAGTATAAAAAATGGAAATCTGCAGTTGCGAATAAAGTGACAAATGAACTTCAATCTCAGCGCCTCACTCAAGTTGATGATGTTTCAAAATGAAGAACACTTTTGAATGTGAAAAAAGAGGCAAACATCAAATCTCTGCAATTCATCGGTGACGAGTTCTGACAAACTGTGTTTCGTAGATTTATTTTTGTATAAAAATTTTGTGAATAAGAGAATCTCATTTCATCGTGAGGCAAGTTGTTTCAATGCACATTGTGCTTATTTATGATAAACGTGTCGTTGTGTTCGTCGATCGAACAACAAAGCAACGTTAAATAAAAGCGAATACAAAAGGAACGAAAAACTGCAAGAAGTACAAGAGAACAAAAAGGAATCGCGCATCAAACGCATCGTTCGTTATAAAACATTCGAAGACAATTAATGTTGACTCGTGATTGTTTAATCGGTAACAGTTTTTTTTTCAATTTCAAATGATATTTTTATATTCAATAAACAAAAATAATGAAACAACTGTACACTCAATTTGATTGTTAAATTAAAGTTCTTGCGATTTTTCAACAATTGTTCGTCGCTAATAATACGCATAGAGAAATAAATTGTAACTGTATTGTCGATACTTGAATGATCACAACCAACAAAATGTCACGAGACTGTTCTGCGTTAACCGTTTGCATGAAAATTGCACAGCAGTTGTGTAAATTTGAATGAATTGTTGTCAAATCTTTGTTGTTTTATTTTTCTTCAATTTACTGTTTTATATGTTTTTTATAGGTAAATCATGATGTATTTTCATTTAAAATTGTTTTTATAGTAAAATAAAATTCAATCGTGCCCAAAATTTGTACAATAATTGTGTAATTTTATGAGAAATCGTTGAGATTTTGTGGACAACCAAGTACCTTACCGCGTTGTCACTTTTTAAACATAGAACATAGAACACGTTAACATTCATAAATCAAGAAATTTAACTGCTGAAAGATCAAGATTTTTCAAACAAGTCATTCGTAATAATCAGAAAAGTCAGAATTTTCTCAAATCCAGAAACTTCTTGTTTGCATTTCAACTTTCAATTGATAATAATTACTCGATTGCAGTTTCAACAATCTTGATCGTTCAGTTAAAAAAATTTAATATTATTAAGAAAAAAGCAATGTTTGAGGCTTGTTTCATTATAAAATATATTGTATATGGAAGTACTGATTTTATGAGCATGCGCACGTACAACATAAGAAAAGAAGAATTGGAATTAAATTTTACTATACAGAGTCACTGACAGACAATACTTTCTCTCCAGACGTTTCTGATAACGTGTAAACAGCATTCTGAATTGCCTCTTGTTCATTTCCCTTCATTCGCTAGAGAAGATAAGACAGATGCAGACGGTTCAATGGTGCTAATGGTATTGTAAACAAATTATAAACCAGATGAGGGATGAGTTTAGCGTTAGTTTTTTTCCAAAATAAGTAGATCCTACTGAAGTGAAACACTGTCCGAATCACGCCTGAAACCATATCTCAATGACCGTCGTGAATATTCCTCTTCTATAGAATATTGGTTATCTTCAATTGAACAAACAATTGCAGTTTCCTTTGAACATTGCAAAGACAATGACGGCGATTTCTTTCAGTAGACAAACTATTTCGTAGACCAAAGCATTTTTTAGTCTGTGATAAGCATTGATAAACATCTGAATCGGCGGAGAAAACAAACAAGTAAAGAAGAAGAAAAAAGAATCGTTCGGAATCTTCATTTCCTTCTCACAAAACAAATTATGTGTATATAAATGACAAAAATTTAAACCTATAGTTATTATTATATCTTTACTGAGCGTTTCACAGCGTATCATATTATTATATTGCAAATCAAACGATTTGTTATCTTCGATCATAGACGGTTCGAGTCGAAAGTTGATCAGTTAGGTCTATAGTCTCCGCTGTGATCAGTGCATCCCTGTGAAATCGGCCGAGGCTTGTCGGTCCGACCGATTTTGTTTCTCCGAGAGGCGCCGGCCGGTGCAACCTTTTGTACATAGAATGAAACTTTAAACTTTAGTGCAACTGTGACAGAAGTGTCGTGTATTTCTCTGACAACTGAAGTAATATACAAAATGATTACATTATTGCTTATTATCGAGTTAGGTTCATAGTTAATAAAAGAGCATATAAATGAAAGACATAGACGTTAAGTGAAGAAACAAAAGAAAATGATAATGAACAATTTTGTATGGCTTAAAATTTAAAACGTAGCTCTTAGTTTTTTGATTGCAATGAGAAACTGGACCCTGCAACGAGCTATCGATTAACCGCAGAGACAAACAAATGAAAGACTTTTCTTCCTGTCAAAAAATTGCGTAGAAATCTGTTCAGTTGACAACAAAGCGTAGCACAACGAAGGGTACACGGCTCAAATGAAGGACAAAAAAAACAAGGACCAAAATTGGTCAGCATGGCGAGGAATAAAAGGGACACAAGAAAATAGAGAGAAAGAACAAAAAATTATATATTGTATACACACGACACTGTGTTCATCGAATGTCTAATTGCCGTTTCTCGATTCTTCATTGTTTGTACGACTTTTTACAAGCGTAACTAGCATCATTTTTTGTACCGCGAATTTACATCTTTTTCACGTGTTAAATTTTTGCGATCCGACCTGTGTCATACGAGTACAGTTTCTCCGTGAATTTTTTACAAGGCAAGCCGATGCATTGTCAAAACTGTTGCAAATCGTTTGGACAATACTTTGAAAGCAACCAGCCTAAAGTTCGAGCTAACATTTTTCAACGCGTTCAAGCGACGTCTTAGATGTCGACAAGTTTTCAAAGTCAACTCAAATTAATTATGAGAAGCTTCAGACAAATTCGATTGTTTCGACAGTAGATTGGTACTTGTAGAATGGAGTTTCATCAAATTGACTCTCAACTGTTGCTCCAATAGAATGTAAAGTTCGTAGAGTTTACTTTTGAATTTCGATTCAATCAAAAGCAGTTGAATCAAACTTCAGGCTTTTCATTTCAAATTGTTTCACTTTTTACAGTAAAACGACAATGCATCTATTAGAGATTGAAATTTTCGATGTTTATACGCATGTTGAATGTGTACAACTACGTATAATACTAACTTATATACATATGTATATATACGTGAATATAGTATACATGTGCGAACAGCCAATAAGTGGTTACAGTATATAAAGTTGCATAAATATATACATTACACGTAAAATAGTATAGTTGAATCAAATAAAATATTATTATTAATCAAAAATTTACTTTGATTTTATTTAATAAATTGCCCTCACCTCAAAATAACATTCAGATTTTGTAGAAGATATAGTTCTCACAATGTTTATTATTTTTAAAGTTATAACACAATTATTAACCATTTTTAATCGTCTTATATTTCTAAAAAAATGAATGTAAAAACGTTGCAATCAAATTTATCAGCTCGAAAATTGATATCTTGCAAAAAATTCAATCAAGTATAACCTTACGACATGGAATTAACTTTTTATGAAGAATTTTTTTAGTGAAACTCTTTTACCTAGAACAACAGAGCAACTAGGATATCAACGATTAGATGCCAAATGATAAGCCGCCGCAAATTGAATAAAAACACGCGAGAACAAAAAACATGTCATTTAAAATGTCCACCTTATAATGATGTCTGTGGTTTTGATCAAGGGGAGGTACCGGTAATTGGCGATGAAAAAATCAATTTTTTATTTTTGTACATTTTATCGATCTACAAAAAATCTTTAAAAGGAATTTTGATAGATCAATTTTTAATAATTTTCACAAGAATTGTTGATTCACAGACACTCTAAATTTCTTATAAATGTTTCTT
>JAGTPF010000039.1:0-20001 GCA_020615435.1 Telenomus remus | reverse complement strand
GTTACTAATGTTGTTTAGTAAAGAAAAATTATTGAAACGTGTTCACTGATAAAGATTTGAGAAACTGTTCAATCTTGAAGTTGAAAACCGCTGGTAAGTTTTTATACATTGTAGACACATTTTTTATACTAACGCAATCTTTGTAGTTTTACAGAATTGTTCGTTTTTTGTTCGCTGAAATGGTCCAGGGCTGAGAGAACGAGGGAAAAAAAGAAATGATAAAAAAAAGAGAATAAAAAATTACGATCGATCGTTGGGTAAATTCATTGTGGTTAGCCGGGTGATCGATCAACGTTGGTTCTAAGGGTTGAAGCACGCGAGGACCAAAAGATACCGGGAAGGACATTAATTGACACGGGCAAGGCATCAGCGGAGATAAGAGTCGGCACGGCTGCTAATAGTGGTAGTCCGCTAGTTTGCCAAGGCATGGCGAGCAGCGTATTGGCATGAGCTGACGAAGACGAAGCAATAGAAGGGAGCAAAAGGGGGAGGACGAAGGGCCCGATCCTCCAAGGCCCCGAGACGAATGGGAACGGGCCCTGTAGGCGGAGCAGTGAAACTTTGCGGTTTGCCGATTTGCAGAGCGTCGACGAAAGAAAGAGAGACGTAGCGGAGACTTTCCGTCACCCACGTCGCCCGATTGTTTCGCTTTTCGCTCCCGTTTGCAGTCCTTTCAAGAAAGGAGAAAAAGGCCCCACAATTTATGTCCCCGCTCAGTTGAGACATTTGCGCGAGATCGAGCGCGATATCCAGCCTATGCCGGGCCCTCGTCGGTTCACTTTGCTCGCCTCTCCTTTTGTTCCTTCTTGTTGCTCGCTTGTTGCCCGCTTACTCGTCATGCTGCCGTGAGTTGTGACGATGCGCGTTGCATCCATCTAAAAAAAAGACACCCTCTCGAACTTCAAAACTTTTTTTTATCTTTCAGATGGGAATCCGGAACTAATCCTGTTACTTCTACTCAATAAAAAAAATCTGTCAGTACAGTTTAGGCTCTAGGTTCTAGGCTCCGTCTCATTATGATCCAACATTAACCATTACTATTTCATTTTTAAAATGAGTTTTAAAATTAAAAACATTGGAAAAAAACGCAAACAAAAAATATCTATAAAAAATCAGTTGAATAAATAATACCATACTTGAAATGTAAACAAAAAAATGTATATTATGCTTTTGTTCTTTGTGTTGCCAAAATAGAACTGCTATCAGCTGCTATCAAAATTGACAAACTTTTTCGTGTCTATATCGGTGACCATCACTGTAACGATGTTGTTTCCCCACCGAGTGTAATAGACAAGGAAAATTGCGTTCAAAGGTGTAGGCCAATTCTTTTTGGTTCTGGCCTGCCTCGAAAGATTTACGTCTAATGAGCTGCGCCTCGAAGTTTCGAACGAAATTATGATTAGTGGAGCGGGTCGACAAACTTGGGGCCTTCTGCTACTTTGTTCGAGTTGCAACATTGGCGCTCCGCAGAGAACGCAAATTTTTATGGCAACTTTGATTTACCACTGTCAAATTTGTCGAACTTAATGACGGGCTTTTGGGAACAATAACAATCGGTCCCAAACTCCGAGAATGGAGCAGGTAGAATATCATTCGACCGTTCTTTTTTTGTTTTGTCTTTTTTCATGCTGGATATTATGAGATGCGAAATTTTGTATAACCGTTGTTGTAAGGACATAAGCACGATTGGAGGCCGAGATTTAATTTGCGCGCGAGTGTCGTCGGTGTGCCGTCATCGCCAATCAATATGCTAACGAGCGATTCTATGGGGGCAAAAAAGAGCGGACAAAAACGACGCAGCGAGTCAGCGGAGAGAGCAATCGGAGCGCTTGCAATCGACTGACTATCTTCTTTTGAATGTGCGCCGGCCAATTAAAATAATTAGCGACGAAAACGAACGAGAGCGGAGGCTCTCCGCGCGATCGCAGAGTCAGATAACGCGGAAGTCAAAGAGAGAGAGGGCTAGGAGCAGCCAATCGACCGAACATGAGATGAGCAAAAATGATAAAGACGCAAGCACCGACTGCGTGGCGCGTTATTTACAGCGCGCTTGATTTAATAACCGATGTTTAGCCCGGGATATGCTTGCGTCAAAAGTACTCGATTCTTTCGAGTCGGCAGATATCCTCGCCATTCAATTCGCCCGGCCCAATGAATAACGTGTAATCTTTCTCTTGAGTAATTTCAAACCTGAAATTGTGTCCTATAGTGATAATCCGATAATGCGTCCGCGAGCTCCAACTTCGACTGTTTCATTTTTTGCTTCTTATTTTTTAAATCCATACCTAACAATTTTTCTATATGTTTTTAGATGGTTTGTTTACAAAAGCGGCTCGAGGTCGTGGGCCAAAACAACAATATTTGAGACAACAAAAACTATATGAAGACAAAAAAAGTGCGTGTGAATGGTTTGAGATTGTTAGGTGTCATTTAGAAGTAAAGCTTGGGACTGTTGAGAATAGAAGCGATAGGTGGTTGAGTGTGCGAACATTTTGCACTTGTGCATTGGTCGGAGATACTTGGCGAAGATATTTTAGCCGTGGCATTTTGTGACTCGGCGCGCTCTGGTCTGAGGGAATGAATTATAGCGTTTGAGGTAAAAATTGAGAGCACTTTACCTTATAAGACGCGCGAGTGACAAGAACTGAAATACAAATATACTAACGAAGTAGTTGAATGTGAAACGTGTGATTTAAGTGGGGCTCAATTTCTTCAAGGCACTGGGCGAAGGCAAAAGGGGGCTGACAGGCACAACGTAATGGCGATTTCTCGAGTTCGCGATCTTTGATGTCGTATTGTTGTCGTGACATCATTGTTTATTTATACCGGGGTCGAGGCATCGCCCGGCTGAAGGACTACTGTCTTTGGGCAGGCTGATTTGTGCTCGGAAGCGCCGACAGCATTTGATTTATTTAAAGTAAGATATTGCGATCGGCGCTGCCACTATATTATGGAGAACGGATATCGTTGCTCTCTATCTCCCTCTGGCTTTCTAAGTGCGCGAGACTCTAGTCCGTCTGCCCCTATTCTATTCTGCGTTTCAGACTCAATTTACAAGTAAGATATTCATCTAAGTTCTACTAGCCAAGCCGGACAAACGGATGATAAACTTTTGCCTTCCACCGGACCATATATCTCTCGTCCAGCAGATGCTACCAAATTTGATCAACGACGATTATCGCGAGCTACTCGCGTTATGAATATTTCATCAGCTGTTGTGTATCAGGTGCGCCAGAGTCCAATTCAATAACCCGTGATTAATTCTTTCGCGAATGCAATTGCCAATTGCACGAGTCAAGCCCAACTAATTTGCTACGAGCTGTTTATAATTACCAGCTGATTTATACTTTGCTCTAGACTTGTTATCGCTTCGTTAGCCGGCCCATAATTTCATACCGGCGACAACGGCTGCAACAATTTGCCAGGCTCTGCGGTTTTCTAGGGCTCGCTGCATTCCAACGGTCCAAATGCTTATAGGCAAAGCGCTCGTCCATTCGCATATACAATGCTACCGTGTTTAAGACGTCGTCAGGAATGGCGGAATTCGTTCCTCCGCAAATTCTACCAGCTATCGTGTTATCCGGTATGCGTTATTGTGTCTTGTTCTTCTATTAACCATCCGCTCATTTGACACGCCTTGCGTAATTAATTGCCATAACTGTTCTCCCGACGACCGACACTCTTCTTTTTCACATCCTAAATTTCACTCTATTTATGCTCACTGTCTTCGTCTGAAGTCTAACTTTCAATTTCGAGTTCTATTTTGTCAAGTTCAATTCTTCAGTTTGAAGCAAAGTTCGAATTTTCATCTGCATTTTAGATTATTAGTGTTTTGTATTCACTTTTGGATTTTTTACATTTTCTATTTACATTTTCTGTTTACATTTTCTGAAACATTTATTTGTTTATCAATGTTTGTTTAAGAACACCCATTTGTTTGAATGATTTGTAACATTCATTGTTTACAAGTTTACATTTAAAGTTGAACTTCAAGTTCAATGTATTCAAATTTAAAAATGGAGTTCAAGGTTGAAGTTTAAAGTTGAAGTTTGTATTTAAATAAAAATACATAGTTCCATTTTTAAATTCAGTTTGTTTTTGAAGCTGAAAGCGAAAATAAAGTTTTAAAATATTTGATCGAGTTCATGAACATTTTTTATGAAAACATTTTCTATCAAAGATTGACTTTATGATGTTCGAAAATAAAGTCAGTGTTTAAAGTTGTATTTCAAAGTTTTGAAGTTTGACTTCGAACTTTTCTTCTTGAAGTTTAACTTCATGAAGTTTTAGCTCAAGTTCTTAGTTCCAATTTTATAAAGTTGCTTTGCTTAAAGTTGCTTTGCTTAAAGTTGCTTTGCTTCATAAAGTTATAATTGGAATTTTATTTGATTTTCAAAAAAAAAAATTTGCAACGTGCGAAAACCAAAAAAACAGGGTGGTTTTAGTTCGTTTCACAAGGTATGGCATAGTTCATATCGATCACACGTCCAGTCACGCAATTCCTGGGTGGAGCCACATAAAAACAACTGCTATTTATAACCACCATTACATCATTTGCACCCTTCTGGTTAATTTAAAAAAAAATTCGCAAAAAAAAACAAAACAAAATTGCACGAAATGTTAATTATTTTACATAAGGATCAGTAATTCGTTCATTATGTATATTCCATTTGTTCTATTCATTTATTTTTCGAGCCGAGCGATAAATCAGTAGCCGCACACGCTAGTAGCGCGTCGCGCAGGAAAATTATTCAAGGAATTTTGTCTCTGCTTTTACTAATTACACTTTTAACTTGCAGTAGCGGAATTTTTCGCCCAATTAGCTTCCTTATTCTGCAGTTTAATGATATTGATGGGATCAGAAGTAATTTACAGCTGGAATTAGATTCGTCGTTGAAATTAACATCGATCTGAAAACGATACACGATTGCGCGCCCGTTACTGCAACCGTACTTGACTTTTCTGATATTTTTATTAGCCCGGACATTTAACGACGACGTGATTAAATAAGATGGCGAAAAAAAAAAACGCAACTAAAGTGTATCCGTGAGATTTCGACAAAGATAGGTCTTCGGTCGAAAAAAAGATGGAGGAAGAAAACAATAGCAGTATGAAAAAGGAGGAAGTACAAGGCATCGAACACTTTCCGGTCGTGAAAAAGAGGTCGTTCTCGGGGCGGCTCAAGTGAAACAACAGGAGGAGCCGCACGGGTGTAAGTAACGAGTTCAGAATTTCATTAGCCGCCGGGGCGGTGCGATTATTTTAAAGAGATACAGAATTACCTGATTAGGAGGGAAAAAGTCATTAACTCCAGCGAAACTAATTAACGTGTCGGGGCCCGAGCGCGAAAAGTGCACCCCCTTCTCCCCTCCCCCCTAGTTTTTTGTCTGACGGTTATTGTTTACAAGGAAACAACAATCGGTTAGTTTTGAAATTCGAATTTCGATCGGGGACGTACGAATTTGGTTATGCAAATTTCGCGGGTTTGCATATATATTTGTGGAACGAGAGAGAAATTCCTTTTTTGCCGAACGGCAAAAATCTAATTTGGTGGCTGCGTGGAATTTGTCGTAAAATATGTAAATGACGCGAACAACAACGTTTTAACGCGCTGGTAGCAGGTAGTTTGGCCTGTGTCACTGAAAGAAGAAGTTATAGGATGAAAAAGAAGAAAAACGTACAGCGAAACAGGAAAGCGCGCTTCTGCAATTTCGATGCGCATGTATGCGCTTCTTTATGAGGACGTTGTTTAGCTTTATGTGCATTCGGCAAAGTCATTTTGTATCGTCCACTCAAAATGGATCGCGTCAAAACTCGTCGCTTTGATGATATTTCTAAAAAAAAATTTGTTCAACATTTATTCAAAAGTTAACTCAAAAGTCAACTTTTATTTCATCACTTTTTTAAAAAATATTCATAACTCTTAAAAATCACTCAGAGAGCCGCATTCAGGGTGTTTTTATTTGGAAGAAAAAAAATGTCTGAAAAACCAAAAAACCAAAAAAGTTTATATTCCAATTATCGTAGGGGTAAACTTTTTAGTCAGTGCAAATTGGTATGTTTGAGAATTGTACAAGGCGAAAATGTATTGAACAAAATTCTTCGTCATGGATGGCCTAAATTCCTTATGATCCTTGTTCGATTTTTTGTTTGAAAAAAAGTAACGCTTGGCATTAATGTCGCACACTCTACATATAGGTATATGAGACGGGTTGCGCCTAAGAATTCAAGATGGTCGCACGTAACATCTCGGAGAATCCTGTGATTACATTCCAGCTTCTGCCATTTTCCAACGCCTGCCTCTGTGTCCTCTTGGAAATTAACCAGCGTCTTGCTCCTGCCAACGCCCTGTCTTTTCCGTGGACCTTGCTCTTTCATCTGAATAGTTGCGGAACGCCGGGCGAGAGACGAGCAGAGGCCCTCAAACGTGTCTCGGATAGTTTCGAAATACCAAATAAACGACGTGAAAGCTCAGATCTCACGGTACAATTTTCAACTTGCCAACACTTTCCCTTCGATGCACCCAATTAATCTCAAACAAATCAAAATCTTGACAACAATCTGCAAATTGCAAAAAATGTTCGCAAACAATGTTCCAACAAAGTTTTGGATCTTAATTGTTAAACTCCGTTTTAACGATGGGAATAAAGTTTTATTTGTTTAAAAGTTAATTTTCATGATTTCCTAGTCACGATTCACAGACTGGCTCCGGCATTAAAACTAGCCTTCATTTTAGAACCTCCGGAGAATGCTATAAAAAATTGATTAATCTACGCGTTTACTCAGTAACGATTACCCGGTTATTTTCAAGCCTCAGAGAGAATGGCGCCGCAATTTATTCGCCTTATACTTAGTTGCATACGAGGATGATTATGCACTGCACATAATTTCTGACTGATTTGCTATGCTTGAACGATACCAAAGTCAACAGTTTGCATTTAATCAGCGAAAAATTCAATTCCACTCAATCATCATTCGGTCTTTTTTTTATTACTGCACTTTTAATAAATATTTTTTAAAATAAACTTAAAAAATTTTTTCTGACCAAGAGAAAGAATGAAACCAAATAAATGCTTTATGACAATATTTTTTGTTTCAAATATGAGATATGATTTCGTTTTTATTTCCTTTTAATGAAGAATATTAAAAGTGAGTTTACGAGGGAACTTTTGCGAGCAGTCCAAAATAGAAAGACGGTCAACTTCATCATCATTTGGTTCTACCAACGCCAAAAAGATAAAAAAAAAAAAATAAAAGGATCTCGAAGAATTTCAAGCCAGTAAGATATTTGAATACGCCTGAAGTGCGGTGCATTTTGCCAGCTATAAATGGCAACGTTATAACATTTGCGGCAATTTTTTTTGCACTTATCGCCTGGTTATTAATTATGATTTCAATTCGATCGTGAATCAACAGTTTTCGCCTCGTGCAGATAGCAGGGCACGTTTTTGATACGCCTCTTTCTGTTCCCGTGCCAATGTTTCTGGTAGCCAGTTTGCTGCAATTACTTCCCCATCGTCCAATTTTAACTAAGATAATCCGCGAACTTAATTTCCGCGCCGTTGTTTATGGTAATCCCAACCGAGGGCATAAATATCCCTAACAAATGCTGAAATTGCTTTTTGAAACATTTTAAATGAAACTACCGTTTAGCGATCCAACTTTCAACAGTTTGTTTTTTTTTCAAATCACAATTTCGGTCTTTTATTATTGGTCGTTTTTTCCTAAAATAAGTTTGAAGAAGAACGAAACGAAAAAAACAAAAATGTTTGCAACTCAGCAATAAATATAACTGTTCATATTAACTATATTTGCTGAAGCTGCCGCAGTTACGAGATGTACAAATTTATGCCTCATAAACAAAATTCATACATCTCTCAGTGAGATTCCGCGCGTGCATGTTTCATTTCATTTAGAAATAATTTATTGTAGTAAATCTTTTTTTGCAGTCGCGCGACATGCTGTTTCGACCGAACTCGCGTCAGAATTCTATTTTCATTCTCAAGTTCATGCTGTTTTATTTTGTTGTCAAACAAAAGTTCGCAAATTAAAAATTGTTTCTTAAAAAAAGGATTCTTGTTTTTTTAATCAATTGTACAAACAAAATTGTTGTGCAAAATAACGACCTCTTTCGAGGAGTTTAATAGTTTCGTCAAGCTGCCAATCGGATTTGAAATGATTTCGTATCAGCAACGTTCAGCAACACCCACAATAATCACAATGAAAAATGGCCGAAGTGGTATTTCATTCTCAGAAAGATAAAACGTTGTCGAAACTAGGCACAGAAAGAGATAGAATTGAAGCGCCCGAAGAGTGTATGCAACGAAAAAAAAAAGAAATAAAATAAAAAAAAGAAGATAAGACACAAAGCGAGGGTGTAGCCCTCAGCGAGTGAGAGTGTAATTATGAAGTCGAAGATCTACTGCAAAAGATAAGGCCTGGCCACGTGATGGATGTTTTCAACGTCTACTTCGCGTCTGCCTCGCATTACGAGCGTTACAAGCGTTCCCTTCTTTTCTGTCCGTGCGTTTTCCCTAAATGCCCCGTCTGCGATGCTCTCGCACCATTCTATGTAAATTTTGCTCGTAAAATCCGCGACGCTCGCTCGATCGCACCAAAAGCAACACAACCCCCACAAGAAAAAAGGTCTCTTGTGTATGTTTTGATCATCTATTTCTTTTTTACCTCCCGCTCTCCTCTCTCGCCCTCGCCATCCTCAACTCGATCCCAGATGAAGTCGCGTGGAAAATCGTCCGCAGATTATCCACCTTCAAATTGTTATAATTGAGATCGTTTTCATCGTTTCAAATAGAGGGGACGAAATAAACGTCCTGTCTGTAAAACAAGCGGAAAATTGGCTTCAAAATTGCACTATACAATTATTGACCCGAGGTATTTTTCGTACCATTTATTATTACTAGGAAATGAAATCACTTTGATTTGTTTTTACTTTTTATTATAAAAAATAATGTTTCTTGAGTAATCATCTATTTTGGTGCATGAATTTGGAACGTGCAATGAGGTACTTTTATTATATGTGAGATGTTTAAAAAATTATTTGAAAATGTAGAAAAATATTGAAAAATGAATATAATTTCGAAAGCATTACAATTTCTGCTAATTCTTTTAAGTTTTCAATAAAAAAAGGGTTTCTTTGCAGAAAATGAATTGATTTTCTAACCGATTTAGTTTTATCAAATACTCAATTTTGTAAATTGCAAAATTAGTTTAGATGATTCCAAAGATCCAACAAATTTTACAAGTTCCGCAACGTCTTATTTGATTTGAGAAAAATCCATTTGTTTCTTGTCGACGTACAAGAAATACAAGAATCCATACAAAAAATATTTTGCACGATGTGTTTTTTGATTTCGCAGTGATTGACCATCAGGTCCCAAGACACCAACGCAACCATACATTCCTCAGGTAAAAAACGGTACCAACAAAAAAAGAAGGGGCAGACAAAAATCGTTGCGAGTAAATGCCCATACTAATATGTAATTTGTGGAGCACAATAAAAGATAAATCAAGATTTAGGGTTTGCTCGTTCGTTGATTTCAATAAGCAATACATATGCGGTAGATGTGCAAATTTGAAAAGTAAAAAAACCATGATAAAAAAAGGAGAAGAAACAACAAAAGTTAAAAAAAGACACGAGACTGAGTGAAAACAAACACTGACGGCGACTATGATAATGTAATTGTGCAAAAGAATATTTTATATTTGTCTCTCGGTGCGGAGAGTTTATAGTCCCGCCCAAGTCCGACGGCCAATAGTCATTAACTGGGCCCATTAGAAGGGCCCCGAGGGTACGCGGCGTTTTCATGCACACATGTGCACCGTTCATTGGTTTTTCAGGTGCGCGCGATAAGACAGAGACGGACGCTTGGTTACCAATCAATCCGGACGAGGATGCACGCAACTGGCAACTCCAGGGGCGGACCCAAGAGGCGGCTTTAACGCCGCCTTCCTCTGCTTCACCGCGACTGATAGTAGCCATGTAATCTAACAGCACTCAATGTCCAACTACTGCTTATCCACAAATCCATGCGACGATGTTCTTTATGCACCAACAAAGGTACTCTAAAATGATCGGTACCAATTTTGTGGCCACAAATAAGTGGAAACTGAAAGTAGGTTTTAGTGAAGCTTAAAATGGAAGTGTTGAAAAAATAAGAGATATGATGTCGTTGGAGATTTATGACAAGAGGAAGGGTTTCATTTTTGGAGAAGATCGTGAATTAGGAATGGAACCGGAGAGTGCCAAGTGATCTCTAATTTCAGTCATTTTTGAGCAGGTGTTAGAGTAATTGGTCTCGTTTGGGAGTAGTTAGTTATATATACTGTAGGCTGGAACGATTTTAATCTAGATAAAAGAAGCTGTTAAATTTAGCAAATGGCTCAGAGGCGCACCGTTGAATTTCAACTCCAAGTGTTGACTTAACGTTTATTTTCTTGTTTTATTTAAAAATAAAAAACAAATCTTTATCAGATTGATTTTGATTGTTTCAAAATAGCGTCCGTGGAATGTCGGGAACATTTTTTCGAGTGGAATGACTTATGGAAGTTACATAACACAAATGGTATGGAACAGAAGAAGTGGCGGGCGAAAAAAATTCTTTTTTTGTAGACGCAAGACATGTTGCGATCCTGCGATTACCTCAGTCCATTAATATGTGTCTTACGTCGGACACTAGGTCTGTAGGTCTTTAGGTCTAGGGCCTACGTCGCATCATTTATCACCGACTCATAACGACGCTCCGCCATGAGTTGCACTTATTTTAACTCGGTCACTGCCCAAAGCATAACAATCTAATCCGCTGTCATATCAATTTCCTCGTTCGCGTTCAATGATTCAAATCCAACCGACGCTGTTGCAAATGAAATCCATCAAACTTCAATTGCAACGCTAAAAAATTCAATTTTTTATTATCATAAAAATGTTTTTTCTGCAATTAAAAAAAACAATTAAAAAAACAACATTCAGATTGACTTGTCAATTTAATTGGAACTGAAATGAAACTCACTTATCCGTGGAATAATTCTTCAAAGATGAAACACGAGTTGAAGAGAAAAAAAAGATGATCCGATTAAAGAACCGAAATTGAGAGAGAAAAATTGCGCTCGCGGATTATGTCCGGTTTTGCTACAAAACAAACAATGACGTTGCATATCCCGCGCTGCTAATTAGCCTTGCGTTTCGTTCATTTCGTTATAATAAAGTCTGACCCTTGATATTATGTATTTAATTATGGGTTTCCACGTCATTATAAATTAGCGACTCGATTACTCGTTTTAATTACCCTCGAATGAATGCAGTGAGCTTTGTAATTAATTGGTCTAATTAATCAAGCGAGTCGCGTTGTAAAAGTGCATTGATTCCGTCCGCGATTAACAGTCAAACAAATGTCAAACTTGAAAGAAAAAATACAAACAAGAAGCAAACGAAAAAATGAAAAAATTTTGCAAAGTGAAAATTTTTGTGTATTCTCAGTGATGTGTATTTGAAACAAGTTCTGTATTCGTGCAATAACCTTGGAATTAACGAGACTGATATAGCGGGACGATATGGTACGGTGCTCGTCAAGTATATTCGGAGGTGGACCTTCTTCGCGGGTATTAATTCCTCAGCCGAATGGTTATGGGGAGTTCACGGAGTGATTTAGTAACTCGGCTCTTATTTCGTTCTCGACGCACCATCTTCGGGCAACGGCGACCGCGTCAATATGTTAATCCACGAATATAATCCCACGATTCAAGATGAGAGAGGAAGAAAAAAGATAAGCGGATGAATCGGTCGTGACCATTAGTAGGAGAAGGATCCGAGGTTATTAAGGCCGAATATTCTCTATGAGGCACGTTATGTGCTTGACGTCGTCATAAATATGAAATATCGAAGCCCAAACCGAATGTCCAATCGTCCATTCTTTCCTCGCCGACGGCCAAGCGTCGCTCAGCCAATTAAAAAATCCCTCTCGTTTGTACCGACAAGATATGCAATCATATTTGCATCCAACTCGATTTCACTTTTTTTCTCATGTCTCTTTTTATAGGCGTCCTTTGTTGGAATTGAGAAATTGCTTCAAATCCTTAAACTTTGTCAATCTTTTTTTTTTTTATTTTTGACAACTATTGTTGAAAACTATTTTTATGAAAATGAATCCATTGAGCTTTACTTCTAATTTTTCAACGTTTAGTTGAAAGTTGGTTTTACGACTTCAAATAATTTGAGTGGCCAAAATTGACACGTGAAACTTTTTGGGACAGAAATAAATTGGACGACTGGCGGTGGAGGAAAAAAAAGTCAAAGTGAGTCGCAATTTTGTTGGACTTGAAATTATAAAAATTGGACTGGAAATGAAGGGACTGACCATAAAGACGGAACTTTATGAGACACCGGGCTGTCGGTGTAAAGGATACTCTTGAGAGGGTGAACTTGTGACGTCGTTAGGTTGTTTATCGCGTTCAACGGGAATCCGCAGATAATATCGTGTGCTATGCAACGCGAAACAAGATCCTCGGCGTTCGTTATTGGGATCGGCCAAGCTATATCGACGGCGACGATGTATCGACGATGCATCGCGTGATACTTACGCACGTATCGCGATCGCCCATCGCCCGTGTATGCTCGCACACAAAAAGATGTACACTTATATACAATCCTATACAAAATATATGAAACGAAACAAAAATTTCAAACACCTCTGTCGGTTGATTTCAGACAAAAATTTTATACAAAAATCGCATAGACAATTCACGAAAATTTTTACTATGGTTTGTTTACCAACATTGATAAAAAAAATTATCTAATTTTGCGAAATGTTAATTTCTTTTTGGTTTCAATTTTGAAGTAGTTCATAGTTCGTATTGCGATAATGTAATAACAGATTTCTCCATTAATCATAAACCTGTTCATTTGGGGATCCAGCAAAAAAGAATGATCTGTCTGACGTGGATGTGAAATAATAAATTACACATGATTATATGATGCGGCGTTGGTGCGATGTTGTCAAGGGTCCGAGCACGCCGATCGGTCCCAAAAACGGAAGCAACGAAATGACACCGAGCTATAAAAATGTAAATTCTGATTTATCACCGCGCTGATTTTTCGATCGCGAGCACACGCATGCCCTGGACAAATAAACAGAATTAATCATACCAGAAGGACAATATTTCAACAGCGCGCACAACGCCAATAAACGACTCAATTAGTTGGCTCGGCCTTTTTTTTCACAACACATTTTTGTATTCACGTTTGCGGTAATGCGGTATTATTTTTAGTGCTTGAAGCTTCGTTACAAAAAGTCAAAAGCAGAAGAAACAGTTTTCGAAGCAGAGAAAGGTTTCAAAGCAGAAATAAATAAAGGAAAAAAAGTGATATGAAATACAAGTTTGACAATTGTCACGAGTGCCAAGTGTATTTACATATTAAATTGGTTGGAAATTGCGAACGCCAAGAGTAGATAAACTGTAAGAATTAGCATTGCAAGAAATTTATGGGTTTGCATGGTCGGATCCGTAGGCATAATAAGGTATTCGCATATAAAAGATAAATCGTCCGAGCACTCGGATTATGATTGAGGCTGTAGGCTTTTGTGGTCCATGAATCGGCCTGTCGATTTTTCATGTTTACAAATCGACCAGATGGTTTTTCGAGTTTAGTCACAGGTGCTTGATAAGACATCGTGCATGATAAGTGCACATTGTACACGAATGTTAATGCTAACTGTTGTTCATGCTAAACTTTGTATTGCCACTATCTCGTGTCGTCTCTTTTATGTTGTGATTTAAAATTTTACTGCTCCATTAAAAATGACGTTGTAAATTACACTCCGAGTGGTGTCGTTATCACGAACATAACAGATTTATTATTTTTTTACTGAACGTGATTTTTCGGTCGATTTTGCACTGATAATTGAGTTACTGTTTTTGCATCGCTTTTCCAACTTTTAGTTTGGCGAAATTTGTCATGGACTTTTACAGTTAAGACGCACGCAGTTGGCGCAAAAAATTAGTTACCATTTTTATTATCGTTATTAAACTTTTACCGCGAAGAAGATGGCAATTCGAAAACGCACCGCAGCTGCGACGAGTTGCAAGCTGCTCGTGCCAGGTCCCTTCTTCCACTCTTCTCGTCGTCCCTTTTCCTCGATGCTTCTTGCAGTCATAATAAATAGGTGTGGAAATGATTCGTGGCTTTGGCTGGTAGCGAAATAACAGGAAATTGGTACTCTCGAACGATCCCTTAAATCATGCAGTTCAACGCGAGCTGGGGTCTACGTCGCGCCCCGTGTTCAATGAGTTTTTAATTTCCATTCGCCTCTGCTCTTCTCCTGTGATTTCACGTTTATCCGATTCTGCTCTTTTAATTTCAGCTTAAACGCTCCATCGTAATTATCGACCTATCAATTTCGACCATTTCTAGAAAAGTGAGGACGAATATACAACTTGAAAAAACTTCATTTTCAAAAACTTTACAAACTTTTTCGCAAATTAAATAAGTTGATGCAATTTTGTTAGCTGTCGTCAGTTGTTAAATCAAGGGTTAAAATTTGCAGAAAAAAGGAAAGGAAATAAAAAGTGAGTTTGCAAAAAATGAGTTCTCACCCCTTGAGTGATGTTGTTATTTGTATTTAATTATAGCTGTGCGATATGAACAATATAATTTCAGATAAAAAATGGCAAAATAACATATTGAAACATTTCTTAAGAGCGAGTATTAATTTGTATTATTATGAAAATGATCCCTTTCTGATGAGTCGTATTAACAGTAATTATACTCAGGTAGAGATAGCGGACGGACAAAATGAACGCAGAAACGAATGCGAGCCAAGATTACTACATGATAGACAGGGGGCGTTTCTGCAAAGATGGAGAACTGCATAGTGCGTTTATGGTTGATCGCCATGTGTTCAGCGTGCTCTTGCCATAGGTCGCAACTAACTGAACTTTTACTTTTTAATTGCTTTACAAAAATAAATTAATACAAATTACAAAAAAATTGTATCGAAAAAGAAATCAAAAATGTAGATTGTTAAACAATTTTGCTACCTTAAAATGCAACCTAAACGACCTGAAAAAAGAGGAACCAAAACAAATCGATTGCACTTATCGTTTATGAATAAATTTAGCAATCGGCGGTTATATTTTTTTCATTTATTGATTAAATTGGTCAAAAATCATGCCTATTAATAATAATAACTGCAGAGCCTCTCTCGAGAGTCTTCGAGCCGATCGGCCACATATCTTGAATTTTACGCGTTTCTTTGCAAAGCGAGTAAAATGAGAAAGGGAGGATGAACGAACAAACGAGAATTTAAGATAGAAGAGGATCCACACATGGAGAAGGAGAATCGGCAAACGCAGCCAGGGGGCTGATCGCGCTTTTTTTCTTTCTTTTTTTCAATTCCTTTTTTACAAACCGCATTATTATTTTTCCCCCCTTTTTTTGCGAACGAAAGACAAGACAAGGGACTGCAGTTAATACGAAAAGTTATTGCAAATGTTGCTTTGTAATAAGACACTTGGTAAGATATGTTTAACGGTACCCAAAAAAAATCGATGTCAATTTTTGTGGCTTCCATTAATTGATTGTAAAAAACGGCTTATCGGTGGAATTAAATTGATTTGAAGGTACAAAATAAATATTCCAGTCGGACAGCGGTTGCTGTGATAAAATGACCAAGTTATTGAAGTCGCTCGAATGATTAGTATTTTTGCATAGGGTGTTAAATTGCAAATCGCACGTACTTGCCAAATTATGTATAACTAATACGAAAGCTGTTCTCGACGGCTTACAATTAATATTCATCGTGTATTAACGCAGCTATCGCATTTATAAATCGTAAACAAGGGATAACCGTGGGCAAGTTTCAATGGAACAGGTTTCGCCGTCGCTCCGAAAGATGTAGCAACGTGTACCAACTTTCTATATTTACGCTTCGATGTACTTTTTAAGCACAAAATTATCCGATTAAAAAGTTTTCACATCATTGCAAAAAAAGCTATAACATGCGAACTAAAGAAATTATCACTTTTTAATAAACGTACGGATAAAATCGTGTAAACATTTCCCATTGATAACTTATGAAAAATCTTGATTTGAATAAACAATTTTATAATTTAATTTTCAAACAAAATTTGGGTTTACAAATGTGAAAAGTTTTTGGCGCGGTTTGTAACGTTATGTTAATACGTTGGTTGTTGTATTATTTGAACCGTGTATTTGGGCAAAGCTTATACAAACACGCGACTTTTTCATTTTTGATGTCGTTTGGGCCATTTTATCGTCACGTTTAAGGGTTATTGTGCGATAAAAGTGGCGTTATTATCACTTAGCTTGGAATGTTGGAAAAGGAACCAGGTTGGCAAAGAAAGGAAGACGGGCGGAAAAGCGGCCGATCTTGTGCAAGAAGCATGAGTGCGGCTTTAAGACTCATAAAAGCTTGAGACATCGTGCTTCTCGACACGTGACACGCGTCTTCGACTCAGAACCCGTCAGAGTTGTGTGCTCGTCACTATAGCTTTTACCTCAAAATCCGACTTTGCAACTTCGCCTAGTTTTGCTAATCGAACAAAAATTATTCAACCAAATACTTTGGGTTCTGAAAAAAATGTCCTATTTTGTTTAATCCATAAGATAACTGAAAATGTGAATTGTGTGAGTTGGGAAACCTTGTTTATGGAGCACCGACAGGAGAGCGAGAAAAAAGGCCTTCTGTTGTGTATATCCCGTTGTTAAAATGAAGAATACGTTTGACGAGAGCAAACATCTCTGAGGAAAACACCGGAAGTTCACTGTAAATCTTGCTAGTCAACGTTCAGGTCCGGCATCCTCGGCAACGTGATAAGCGACGATACTGATATCTGTGTACAGTATGTTTTGGACATACAAATATTGAGACTGGCCGGAATTCTAACACAAAGCCCATTATGGATCTTGCAAGATTAACAACAATCGTATCACTAACAAACAAGGATATTTACACAAACCAAAATTCTATACATTTTTTAGCACTATATTACCCCTTTCATCTTATTATATACAAAATATATTTGCAGAGATGGAGCAAAATGTTTAATTTTTATGAAAAAAGCCCTTTTTTTAGTTCTAAAATTTAAGTTGAGAAATTAAAAATGTGGTTAATAATGTATAATTTTCAGAACCTGCAACTGTACAAAAAAGATAAAGTTGTAATATAATGTGAAGATTTGATGTACAAAAAACGTGTCTACATATTGCATAAGCCCTAGCCGACAGTTTTCCGGTGTTCGAGCGCACGGCGACTCTTAATGATTGCCATGGGAATGAGTATGTGCGACTCCGGTTGATTCGATCGAAATGAAGCCATTTTCATAGCGGAAACCGGAAGCGAAGAAATCCAGCTCGGCAGGGCGCCCCGTCTGCGTACTATCACCTCGTTCGGAAACGACGAAGAGTCCGGGGAGAGGATATTGAGAGCGACTCTCCGTAGCACTGGACATAATTTCCGCTCGACGAGATCGGAATTGCTAATGACGTCACTACCGCCTTCGCGCATCATTCACGTTTACCTGACGTTCTCATTCTCCACGTGGGCCACTTATAGCCAGTTCGCTTATTGGCTCATCGAAAAACTATCGTCCAAGCTCTAAAATTAGCCTTAACAATCGATACACCGGTTGAAAAACGTTTTTGATCTGAAGATGACAATGGGGAATGATACATTTTTATACGAAATCGCGCTTTACGTTCAGCTGCAGAATAAACGACACTGACACGCCGAAGAGGGAAAAAATTGAGCCGATCGGCAGGCCGATGTGATTTCAATAACGAATTCGAGCTGTCATGTAACGAGTTTTCCACGGCAACTTTGTCAGCGGTATAAAAACAGCGAAGAATCCTGATTGTACGAATTCTTCGCTCAATTTCAATTGCGCTGTCGACGACGCTCTTTCTCGTTAGCGTCACGAGGCCGATGAGGTTTTTCATTAGCCTCTCGTTGATGCATTCCTGTTGGACAGCTCGCCCATCCAGCATAAGGATAAGAGACATTTTTAATTACCAACCGGAGGTAACGATTCCTCCGTCATTTCCTCTTCTTCTCTCCTATCAGCTGCCAAATATTTCCTGGCCTGTCATCCAGAACCACTCTTCCACTACGCTTTACGATTTTCCACTCGCTGACATGGTTTCCGAGTTTTTTCTACTTTGGCACTTCCTCCGTTATCGTTTGTGAAACATATTCAGTTTTCCTCTAGTTTGGGATCCTTCATCGTCCATCCAATTTAATTTAGACACAATTTTTGTCTAGCTTTTGTTTGCCAGAACAGTTTTTTCATCTCAATTTCATCTGGAACAAATGAATTTTCTTGATTCACTGGTCAAGTTGGTTGATGCAATTAATTAGATCATAACTTGAACGTAGAGCGTTTCGTTAATTGACGGGTCGAGAGTGTTTGCCACTCGAGATAACGTCTATCATTTTAATTTGACCCTTGATTATTATTAAGTGGGTGGAACGAATAATAAAAAAAGCGTTCGATTTATTTGACCGACAGCGTCTGCATAAATTTGCGTATCCACACACGTGTGAAACGCGAAAACACTTTCGATGAATCCTGAGGGATCGAGCTGGAAAACTACACAAAAGGCATCCAGACATAGCGACAACGCGCGAATCTTCTTGTCACGCTCGTCACATTTGGTAAATGCCGTGGACTGTGACATCGCCACTTTTATGCATTTTCAATGTAGCTTTATTTCAAACGGTATCTTTCAAACTTTCATCTGTCAGTCTTAATCAGTTTTATTGCTATGATATTCGGTGTTATTATAAAGATAGCCGACGTATACTCCGAGCGCACGAACGAGGAAACGTGTCATGTTAAACGGTGTAAAGTTTCGATGATGAAGTTTCATTTCATTAAAGTAAATAACTTTTAAAATGATTGCCATTTGAAACACAAAGTTTTACCTAAAATGTAATAACTTTAAGAAACAAGGATTTCGCAAAAGTTCAATTTAATCAGTGATGCTAACTTAAATATCAACGGAAATTCCGTTCAGAATTACTGAACAAAGTTTAATTTGGTTATTGAAATGGAAAATTGATCGTTACTTTAATTTTGATTGTGAAGTTAGATCAAAGTAAACAACAGTTGAAATCATTGTAAATTGCAAAAAATTGTTTCATGAAATGAAACGTAAACAAAAGATTTGCGAGAAATTCATTTTGATCAGTGCTGCCAAGTTTGATACGAACGAAAATATTGTTTTGAATCGCCGAACAAAGGTAGGTAGGCTAATTTGGTATTTACAATAGAAAATTGATTGCAATTTGTTAATGGACTACGAAAGTTTCCGGCTAAGCCATTCATTAGTTGGCAAGTACTTGAAAAGATCAATGACTTGGCTGCAGATAGTCAGTTTCATGAAAATCACCCTCCATTCTATTTCGCCCTCGGTCCTCAAAGCCAACAGTAGGGTAATCAAAGTTGTCGTACCGACCAGGAAGTTAGTCTCCCGCAATGTACTTCTTGAATTTCAGTCGACATCGGAGATTCGCAGAACCGAAAGTTACGCCGCGAATTCAGACGGCGGGGAGGGGTGGGCCAGGCAACTCGTGGTTGCGGAGGACGCTCTTCTTCGTCGGCCCGGGTAAGCTTTGGATTTATGGCAGCGTCGCGCTGTCCGTCTTCACTTGCCGTGACGCCCTTCCGTCTGCCTGAAAAGTCCACAACCGGAAACCTCTGGCTTGGAAATCCGTTCGCGTCCTCGTTTCGTGCCAAAATCTTAATCTAAAAAGAAATAATCGTCAGTGAATGATTTAACGTCAAAGTACACATTATTTAATTATACGTTGGGCTTGATTCGGATCATGAGACTCAACCTCTTGAGTCAAATTACACTTTTGTATTTATACACGAGAAAAAATCACACTTATGAAAATGTATAAACTGCCAATATTGAAGTTTTTTCTATTTTCACCTTTATCAGAGAAATTAGGTTAGCATCACTTG
>JAGTPF010000038.1:0-25001 GCA_020615435.1 Telenomus remus | reverse complement strand
AATGGCTGTTAATTCGTGTCTGGTTCCAGTTCTTATCTGCGACGGGTGAGATCACAAAAAAAGAAAAGAAATTCAAAAACAAATTCAGAATTGCATAACATTTTTAATAAATGATGAAATAGAAAATATTCAATATACAAATTTGTGTTAAAATTCTCTTTTTGGGCAAATTAAAAAATGAACATTTCAAATTATAGACCCACAATCGTTTTTAAATTTAACACAATGCTTTTTGCAACTGCAAAGACACGATTGGTTGAATTAAAAAAATTATGACAGTTTGAAGATGCGATTATTCAAGATTATTTATGAAACAGCAACCTGGAAAATGATAATAGTATTTTGAGTTGGTTCTCAGAAAGCTGAAGAACTAAATTGGATTCATATTTTTGTCTTAGGTGGGAGATTAAGACCATAGAAGGAATAGGCAACAAAATGAATGGCTACCATCCGATCCAAGCCACACTGGCGGAAATGAACGGTTCGCAATGCGGATATTGCTCGCCTGGAATGGTTATGAATCTATATAGGTGAGGAGAAATTGAGTCAAGGGAAAAGTGATCGCGCAAAGTTTTAGCGCGCACAACCAAATGCGCAGGCTAATTATTTTAGGGCCCCCTCAAACTCGTCGCGATCAAACTTTTAATCAGCCCGCTTTTCCCGCCAGTTTGATACCGCCATTAACTCTTCGCTAACGAATGCAACCGTGTTTGTAAATGCACACAAAGTTGCCGAACAAATTAAACAAAGGCGAAATTTTTTAATTACAACGTGTCTCTTGATATGATCATTGTTCAACTTTGAATGACTCTGAAGGGAAATGTCGCGTCGAAGGGAAAAGGGAACAAGAAAAAAAAGGTATTCATCAAAAAGTTTGTCCGGCGGTAGCAGCACGTGCAAAATTTGAATTTTGTTGATGACTTTTTTACACTAATGCCAGTGTAGTTTCATCCAAACTATTATTTTTTACTTTCTTTGTTTTCTTTCAACGTAAATAATTTTGGTCGTTTGATCTCAGTCTTTTACAGGAAGGCGAGCACGCCATGAAGGACATAGAAAATTCGTTTGGGAGCAACATTTGTCGTTGCACTGGATATAGACCTATTTTAGACGCATTTAAAAGTTTTGCCACGGATGCGAAACCAAGTTGGAAGAAGAAGATCCAGGACATTGAAGTAAGAGGATAGTTACTGACGTAACATGCGCTACTTTTTTTCGCCTTTTTTTTAGAAATATGAGCTTGAAAGTTCACTTTTTATATGTCCCGGTTAAAATGTGCAACTGCGGTTCACCTAAACTGACGTGACATATATTTGCTAACGGAAAACAATTCAAGTTGAAAAAAATAATTAGATTGTCATGCCTCGAGTTTATAGTCAAGATTAAAAGTTAAAATAGATTTAAGACACTTGTCATTCGGTACGATTTTTGAGGTTTTACTTTTTTGAAACTGAAAAATTGATAATTAAGAATATTTAAACTGTAATAAAAAAACATTTACATGATCCCGAAAGTCCTCAGATGAAAAAATGGAGTTTGCAGAAGTGTCAAAACAATGATTATTATAAGATTAAACTTCCGTATCATTTATCATAATTTAATGCAATTTAATTTGTACTGAACTCTGACTGCTTTTATTTATTGGCACAACCAGGTTAATTCGTTGGATTGTTTTATTTTTCAGGAACTGTACAAAGTGAAATCGTGCCCGAAATCAGGAAAGCCATGCACGAATCAATGCAAAGACGAGCAGAGTGTCGCATTACCGGGACCAGTTCGCATAGATCTGGAAAACGCTTACTTTGAAAAAGTTATGACGATCGACGGCCTGTTTGCTTTATTTGCCAGTCGTCCGGACGACACCTACGTGCTCAACGGCGGCAATACCGCTCACGGTAAGCGGCGCAAAAAGTTGCATCGATTATAAACTTAATGCGAAAATCAAACTGCAGCATTCCGTATCAGAAAGTAGTTATCAACTAATTTATTATTTTTCTACCACCCAGTGAACGAGAAAAAAAGCTCCATATCAATCATTTCAACTCGCCATTTTTCCAGCGTTACTTAAACTCCAATTATCATACGACATTTTCAATCACAATCATTTCGCGATGCCCATTTTTGTTCCCTTTTTTCTCGTTCGAATACTTTTGTTCTTCATTCTCTTTTTACTTTTTTCTCATCGACCAATTTAAAATAAATCTTCAGCCGAGTCACGATAATTTTAAGAGGACAAAATTTATACGATTTTTGTACTAAGTAATGAAATAACTGTTGCCAAATTTACAGTGGGGGAGGAGGGGGGAGAGGGCGTTTGAAATATTAAATACACGAGCAAATAAGTTAGTGGCAACAAGTAGGTAGTAACAAATTTGCAAACGTCGGCTTCACATTGTCGTAAATATGTTGTCTCGCAGAAACACGGCATTACAGCCAAATTATTTCACATTCTAGGCGTTTACCGTCTGGAAAAGCCCAAAATTTACGTGGACATAAACGACATCTCCGACCTACATCGCATCGACAAGGATGCGCAGGGACTGACCTTAGGAGGCAACGTGTCCCTTTCAATGGCCATGAAGGCGTTCGATATGTACTCCATGGACACCGGTTTCGAGTACCTAAGACACCTTGTCAAACACCTCGACTTGGTCGCCAGCGTTCCAGTCAGAAATGTACTTACTTTTTTCTTTAAACCACTTTTTTCCAAACATATTTAACAATTGAAGCAAATTGGCAGAAAATCTTTTTGCAGAGGGGTTACATCAGATTCTTTCATTTTCTCGTAATTTAATATTCAGATTTTTATCAAAGATAACGTAATGTTGAGGAAAAAGTTTTTTTTTATTGAAAGAATTTAATTTCATTTTGAGTCGGTAATAATTTTTAAACCCGTACGTCAGAAATATTTTTCCCATTTTTGAAAGAAAAAAAACAAACACATATTTTCCGAACTTGTTTAACAAATTGAATTGCTCACTTTGAGTAAATTGAATCGGCCATTTTTTTATCGAAACTGGTTTAAAATAAATTGTGTTGAAATTTATAGTTTGATTGAAGGTTCTTTTTTTTTTAAATTAAGAGAATCAATTTTCAATACAAATCGGTAATAATTATTAGAATTGTACGTCAAAAATGTACCTTACGTTTTTTAAACAACAATTATTTCTTCAAACTTTTGTAACAAATTGTCCGATTTCGGTGAATCGAATTTGGTATTTGTTTATCGAAACTGGTTGCAAATAAATTGTGTTGAAATTTATAGTTTGATTTAATGTTTTTTTTTTGTGAAATTGAAAGAATTCATTTTCATCCCAGGTCGATAATAATTTTTAGAACCGTACGTTTTGACAGGATGTGTGGAGTCAGATGGTTTTCCAATTTCCCAATTCTGATAGTTATCAGAGGAAAAAAAAGTTGATTTTACCGGTTGAATTCATTTGTATAATTTCAACGGTGGACGAAAAAAAAAGGGTAACAGAACGGGAAATAAAATATGTGCTAAAATTTGAATCTCGTAGATAAAGAAAATTAATTTGCATAAATGCCGAGCGTGGCAGAAAAAAAGTGGCGAATGTTATATGTTGTCACTTTACCCTCGTGCGACCGATGACAAACGACTATCGTTATAAAAGTTTCTCGCGAGTTTGCATTTCTAAAGCGTTGACCTTTCCGTTTTGACGCCCAAACAGCGTTCGCGTTTCTCTTGTGATTTGTTTACGCGGATGAGCGAAAAAGTTCTAGTCGCTAAGGTCAATTGCATTATTCATCATGTTCTGTTTGCGTTAATCAAAAGTTTAATCACTCGCCACAAAATTTTCGGTCGGTTCCATTAATCCTCGACAATTCCATTATTCAATTCTTTCAAAAACCAATTTTCGCTACCTTTTTTCAACGATTTATATACTTTTTTTTCTATTCAAATAGAGAAATTTTATGAAAAAAGCAATAACCAAGTTTTTTTTATTATTTTCCACTTCATGTGGGAAAACGTTACAAAAGTATCCTGAGATGAAATGATCTACAAATTGTAACTTGAGATTCAAACCCCAATTTTAATTAACTTTTTTCATCCGAATATATTTTAATAGATTTTTGCTACCCAATCATGAAATTTGATAAAAAAGACCATTGTTGTTTTTTTTAATTTTTTTTATAATTCGAATTGGAAAATGGAAAAAGTACCCTGAGATGAAATGATTTAAAAATTGTAAATTGAGATGAAAGTTTGATGAAGATGTCGAACAAATTGTTCGATGAGAGATTACAAGACAGTAATTTACGTCATCCAATAAGATGTAATCTTCTTTGAAAAGATGTGAAGTGTATAAATTTGCGCACTTTTAAACATGATTAAAACTGATTTAAGACTTTTTTTATTTCTAAAGTTGAATTATCATGATCTGCGAAGTGTCGCAAATCCCTCGGCGCAAATCCTCTGATTCATGACGAGCGATTGATGTTTTTCAGATAGGCACCATCGCCGGCAACCTAATGATTAAACATCAGCACAACGAATTCCCGTCGGACGTATTTCTCATCTTAGAAACCGCTGGAGCGAAAATACACATCCGTACGTAAAACATTGCGTCCACCCAACATGCCGCACAAAAATTACATTTACCTAAACAATCTATGAATAATTTACTATTCTTATCGCGTTACTTTTGCAACGCAAAAATGCTTCTTAAAGTTGTCCTTTAATTTGTCTTATGCCAAAGCAACTTCGACGTTTACATTTTTCAATACGATTTTTTAAATTTTTTTGAGGATACAATTTTTAATTTTAATTTTTAATTTAAAAAAAAGTAAAAAAAGTATTATTTGACATAAGATGAGTTTAAGTGTATTAAATTGTAACGAACAACAGTGTATGGAACTAAGTTATTTATGCTTAAAGTAAGCTTAACTTTAGCACTTCAAAGCATTATTTTGTGTTTCGTTAAATTTTCGCGTTTTAATGATTAACGTGTGTTGCAGTTGAAACTCCTGTCAAGAAAGCAAGCATGACTCTGTTGGAGTTCCTGAAGACAGACATGAAACATAAACTCATATACAGCGTAGTTCTTCCTGCGTTGAGTAACGAATATGAGTTTCGATCTTACAAGGTACACGTTAATCGATTGCTACACATTCACTTCTATTAGTAGCCAAACTCACTTAGACTCCAACAAACTCGTAAAAGCGTAATCAACTTCGACAACAACAAACCTTTCAAACAACATAAAAACATGCATTCAAACAATTATGCGTATTTTTATTTTTCATTTATAGTTATTTATTTATAATTATTTATTTGTGAATGGTAAATATCGGCGTATTTCAGTCTTGTTATCTGGTTACTTTTGATTTTCATTTAATGGTTCCTCAATATTTGGCTCCATTTGATATTGATATTTGCCGGACTGGATTGGCTACAACTCGTAGCTGACGGGTCTTTAGCACACTATTATCAAATAGAGGCAGCATTGCAGTAGCTTTACCTAATGCGTTTGTTTAATTACCCGTAAACTAATTGCACGTAATAAAATTTTGATTGAATTTCAGGTCATGCCCAGGGCTCAGAACGCGCATGCCCACGTCAATGCTGGCTTTCTTTTCAAGCTCGACGGAACAGGCAAAGTTCTTGAGGAACCAAACATCATCATCGGTGGCATTCGACCTGACTTTGTAATTCCAATTTATTACCAATTTCCGACGGAGAAAATAATATCGTAAAACCAGCATCGTATATTTTTTTATATAAACGAATTAAAACAGTTGGATCAATACGAAGAATATAATTCATATTATTATTCGAAACTTGAAAAGGAAAATAATAATATGTCAACAAAAGCTTTTCAATAAAACCACTCTTAAACTTGTTTATTCGGATAAAGAAATTAATTAATAGAAATAACAGAAAATAAAAATGATGAATTACACTGGGAAAACCAATCAGTTCGTACGCACTGTTACTTGTTCATTACAGAATGCACATAATAATATCATAGAAGTTGCACGATAATTAAATTAATATTATGGATGCAAAACAGATTTTAGATTAAATAGTTTGTATTGTTACTATACAAACTGTGCCATAATGATCCATGGAATTTAAAAATGGAAAAAGATTCAGTTTTAATACATTTTGTTCATAAACTCATAATATCAGTTTTAATGTTGTTACTTTTGCATCTCCTACAGACCCACGCAGTGAAAACTGAAAAATTCCTCACGGGAAAGTCGGTGCTTGACAGAAGTACTTTGCAAAAAGCTCTGCAGAGTTTAGACGGTGAACTAAACCCTGATCATGTGCTGCCAGATTACTCGCCTAAATTTCGTAAACGGTTGGCCTGTGGATTATTTTACAAGGTAACAAATTGCTTCAAAACAACAAAAAATTCAAGTCAAAGTTTTGTTTAAGCGAGAACTGTTTGGTAGAGAAAAATGTGGATTTGAAAAACGTGATTTCAGTTCGTGCTGAGTATCAAGCCAGAGAATCTAGATATGCGTCTGCGGAGTGGCAGCGAGGTGTTGGAGCGAAGTCTTTCTTCTGGTAAGCAAGATTACGACACGGACAGGAACATTTGGCCGGTGAACAAGCCCGTACCAAAGTTGGAATCCATTTATCAGACATCAGGCGAGGGACAATACACGAACGACATCCCGCTGCGCAGCGACGAAGTATTTTGCGCCTTTGTGCTCTCGGATATTCATAAAGGCAAAATTGAGAGCATAGACGCCAGCGCTGCGCTGGTACGTCTGCAATTACTGACATACTGCGAATCACCGGCCGTGACGTATATACAATTAACAGATAATCAAACAATGCCATCAATTCCTCAAACGTCACAACTAGCCCAAATAATCCAACTCGGCCTCTTTCATTTCCGCTTTCAACTATGCAGAACGACAAAAATTGCACCGCAGCTGTAATCAGAGCCAGCGAATTCGTAGCGAACCAAAAATGTCAAAGTTCAAAGTCGAACACTGAATTCGAAATAACTTTCTTATCGTAACTTTCGGATGGAAATTGCATCTTGAAGGATAGAATAGAAAAAAAACGTCATATTTGCTCTTGAGTTGTAATATTTTTGTTTAATTAAGATGAAAGTGTGGCGTTTGATGGATGGTTTGATATAGTTTATCAGTGGCACATAATTTGGTTTCTGAATGCCGTTTGAGGCATAAAGGGAACTAACCGGAGGGGTTGATAAATAAAATAACACGGCCGTCGGTTGATATTCAAGTATGAAAATGTACTGGGATTCTTTTTTTCAAATCCATTCAGAGGTTTTTTTCTTTTACATTACAGGAAATGAAAGGAGTAGTGGCGTTTTACAGCGCCAAAGATATCCCGGGAAAGAATGCATTTATTTCCGCTGCAAATAAGCAAATATTGTTAAACGAAGACGAGTTGGTAAGGCACGTTTATTATTTGCCGACCATTTTTACGTTCGCCCGCAGAATTGCGCTCCCACAGCGAGCGCAAGTCGTAAATTCAATATCAAATTTTCGTTCATGATATTTTACATGAATGAACAATTTCAGCGACGAGGAGAGAAGAGAAACGGTGTGCGCGCCAGACATTAGTTTTATTGCCCCCGGACTCTACTTTTAAGCAAAGATTATTGTATAGCAGCTGCGATATTGCTGATCGTAAAACATAATTCTCTCGTTTCTTTTTCTTTTTTTTCTCATTTTTTGGCCTTTTTTGTGCAGCTGTTCGCGGATAAAGAAGTGCAGTACACGGGTCAGCCGATTGGGGTGGTTGTCGCGGAAAGTAATGACCGCGCGCAGGAGGCGGCGAAGAAGGTGAAAGTCAAGTACTCCGGCGCTGGCGATAGCAAGCCTATGATTTCCATTCAAGACGTGCTCCAGAGCAATGACAAATCCAGAATGCTGCCCACCGTCGAGGTCCCGGCACAGAGGAAAGGTATTCTGACAAGCGCTTCTCAGATGAAACGTTCCTGTAGGACATCTTAATTACAATTTAATTGTCATCTAGCGAGATGTGCAATTCCGGACGTTTAATTAGATCTGTACATTTGGAATAATTTATTTATGCCAGACAAAGACTGATGGGACGGAGCAGTATAATTTGCTAATCATTACAGTTTTTCGTTTTTTTTGTTTCTTAGTTTGCCTTCTTATCCTTTATGGTGAACGAAATTTATTAGTTCAACTATAGGAACGAAGTGCAACAAAATTCAAAAACTCACAAAAATTAATCAAAAACGATTTTCAATAATGATGAATGACAAGATAGGTTAAATATGATTTTAGAACTTATTTTTTATCTTATTGAACACTGAAAAAATGATATTGTATTCTTTGCATTATATCTCATAAATATGTGCAATGAAAATTGTGAAATTTTATACTTTATATCGTATTGTAATTGGCCGATTGAATTTCATAAACAAAATTTGATAAAATTTTGTTTTCTGTGGGTTGAGGATGATTGTCTGTGTAAAACCGAAAAACAAATTTTAAAACAGAGTGATAAGTTGCACTTTTTGAATTTATTTATCTGCATATTTGTATATTTTCAACAGAGTGATACGTTGCGTTTTTTTGAATTTGTTTATCTGTTTATTTTTCACATAGAGTATTTGCAGTCGCAAAAAGCACTGTCGATTGCAGGGTCACAATTTTTGTAGGTTTACGAGATATTCAACTTTGAAATTTGCGCAAAAAACTGTGAAATGTATCTTCTATTTCAGTAACATTATTATTTTAAAATTTTAATCTTCAAAAACTGTAGAACATCGTTTCAAATAATCACATTAATGAAAATGGAAAACAAATTTTACTCTTGTCTTGTTCTGGCTTCATCTTTCAAATCCTGTTTTTCAAAGTTTGAAGCTCTAAGAATGCAATTTTCATTGCGACAAATTGATCACTTTTGTTAGTTTGAAATTTATTTGTAACATGAAACCGTAAACTCGGATAAGAGAACACAAAGAGCTGATGCTTACGATAAACTAAAAACCAATTAGATTTGAAAAAAAAAAACAAAAAACAAAACTTTATGTTACATTTTCGGACTTTCTGTACAAACTGTATAGAAAAATCGATTTTTTTTCTACGACAAAGTTTAAGCAGAGACACTAAACTTTTCGTCGAGATAGCAAAAACCTACATTCTGACTGAAATAAAATTGTAACCATAAATATAAAAAATATGAAAAAATAAAAAATAAACGAAATATTACTGTCGTTTTTTAAATCAATTGTGAAGCTTTCACAAACGTAGAATCGCAACAATGCCAATTGTCTCGTTACGATATAAATCTTACAGTCAACGATCTGCATTGTATTCATTACACTCTGAAAATTGATGATGCAACTCGTACGATATCATTTTCTGATTCTGACGTCAAGTCAGATGAAAATTGATGGGGGCCGTAGTGTTTGAATATTAAAAAATGTTACAGGAACGGACGTAAAACACGTAATAAAAGGGGATTTCGAAGGTGGAAGTCAATATCATTTTACGATGGAAAAGTTCAGCGCTGTTTGCCATCCGGTGGAAGACGGGATGGACGTTTTTGCGACGAGCCAGTGGCCAGACCTAACGAACGTCGCTGTTTCGCAACTGCTTAATCTGCCCATGAATAGGTAGCCGGCTCAACGATTCAATTAGCCAAGCGACCAAAAACCTGTTGAACAAATTACACCTTTGTTTGCCTGTAATAATTCTCGCGGCGATAAAAAAAAAGCAAAATAACAGCAGCAACAGCACCTCGGAATAATGAATTCAGCAGCCACTTGAATTATTCGCTGGCGAATGCTAATTCTTGCTCTCAAATAAAATCGATGCCACACAACAGCCCGTAAATGATAAAAGCTCGTGAGCATGTTCGCGTGATACTGCAGACAGTATTAGATGACTGAATATTATGTGTCAATTATGACAGGTGTTTTGCTTCAAAACAGAATGCAAATTTGCCATCAAAATATGGTTATTGATTCGCGTTCAAATTCAAATTCTAATCAGCCCCTGCGGAAAAAAGTAAAACAAAAAAGTAACCAAACTAAAGAGTACGACAAAAAATGAATTGATATGAAAAAAAAAGAAAAAGAAAATCGGGCGAGAACAAAATTTGTTCGCGCAAGTTTTGCACATTTGAGATGAAACAGGGTCGTAAACGGTTCTGAAAGGTTCGCCATAAAACCGGTCGAGAACTGGGATGAAATATTAAAGTTCGCAAGTTGTTTATCCGAGATAAATTAGACGATAAAAAGAGGGTAATCAAATTTGGTCCGTGGCATTTCAATTTTTCAGAGTGAACGTGCAAGTGCGACGCCTGGGCGGTGGCTACGGCGCTAAGATCTCAAGATCGACGCAGACAACGTGTGCCTGTGCTCTGGTCGCTCACAAATTGAATCGACCGGCGAGAATCGTCCTGACCATCGAAGACACCATGCGACACACTGGCAAGCGACCCTTCTTCCTGCAACAGTACGAGTTGGGAGTCAACGACGACGGTGTCATCCAGTACATGAATTCGCATCAGTGGAGCACCGCCGGCTGTTCGTTCAACGAGTTCAACTCACCGTTTGTTTACCATCATTTGTCAAGCTGCTATGACGCTTCCACTTGGACCACCGCACACGTCGACATTAAAACCGACACACCATCCAATACCTTCTGCAGAGCCCCGGGTAAATCAAATTACTTCCAACCCGCGCTGTAACATGACCATTTCACGTTCATTTCAAATCTCAAATCTCTATTCCGTCCCCTTCAACATTTAAATATTGATTTTTGCAATTTCAAATTTTGAAATCATACTCGACATTTTGTGCAAAAAATACCAACATTTTATATTTAAATCAAGACAAAAAGAAGGAAATAATAAAGTGATCATTTTATTTTTATTTTTAATCTCTATTCTGTCATCTTTGACAGTCGAATTGATTTTTAAAATTTTAAATTTTAATCCTAAAAGGGGTTTTTTTTGAGAATCTAGGATCGGTTGAATAGTTTAATGTTTCTAGCTCGAATTCTACACATGAGAGTTGTAATACATTTTGGGAAAAAATCTGGAAAATTTGTTATTGCACTCATTTTCGACATTCATTGAGATTAAAAATTATATGGAACCAAAAAAAATTATCATCGCATCGAAACAAAATTGTGAATATTAATTTTCACGTTTTTCTTTGGTATTTGACATTTTTTGCGAGGGTACTTAAATTTTATTTTTAAATTGACAATATCATGAAAGAAGGGAAAAGTAGTGTGAAAATGAAAAAAAAACTCGATTCAGCAAGTGTTAAGATCTGTCATGTTGAGTGGTGGAGTTGTAATGCAAATAAACGTTGGAAGTCGCGGACAAAAACGTTTTGAAAACTGTTTTAAAGGAGGAGAAATTTTAATATAAAAAATTCGTCGCGACGTTCCAATTACATCGGTAAAAAAGTGTCAGACATTTTTGCAAAGAAAATCTTTGCGATGGCGTGACAAATCGCGTCAAATGCGTTATTTTCTTGCTGCCGAGGGAAATAAAATTCTTGACGCAATTATATTTGTACGCGTTGCCATAATAGAGCTCCACAGTTGAGCAGATTTAGTATTTTCAATTTTCAGTTTAATGCTTAGCCGTGGGCTGCTTTAATCCTACTAATATCGTGAAAATGAAACTATGTTTACTTTTCAATTTCAAATAAAATCTTTAAACTTCACTCAAACAAGAAAACTAGAATTTGACCAATTATTTCATTGTTCTTTAATTAACCAGAATAGAAATGTTTTGTATGAAAGTTTATCTAAAACCCATTTGATTTTGGTTGTCGGTTTTAAAAAAACTTGGAAATGAGGAAACAACACTTTTCTCAATTTCATTTATTACTTTTTTTCAAAAAAGATTTTAAGCTAATTAAATAAAAATCAGTTGAGCCGAATAAAAATGTCAGATAGAATTGTTTATATGAAAACCATTGGGTTATTTACAGGATCGACTGAAGCTAATGCAATTATTGAAAATATAATGGACCATATTGCGAGAGTAACGAAAAAAGATCCGATTGAAGTACGACTGGCTAATATGATTCCAGAGGACAAGGCAATGTTGCAGCCAATGGTAGAAGATTTAATGAAAACATCAGATTACAATATGAGAAAGAAAGCCGTGGAACAATTTAACAGAGTAATTGTTTTCGCTTGTATTATAAAAGCAAACATTTGCTAGACGAAAATCCTCTTCGAATCGTATCAATTGAATGTCGAATGTTTTATAAAATGTTGTCTCTTCGTTTCAGGAGAATCGTTGGAAGAAGAAAGGAATGGCCATTGTGACGATGAAGTATCCTTTCGCATACTTTGGATGTTTCAATGCTTTAGTGTCAGTTTATGCTCGGGACGGAACCGTTTCAGTGTCCCACGGTGGTATTGAAATGGGACAAGGGATTAATACAAAAGTAACCGTTTGAAATCGTTATTTTTGACTGAGAATTTCAAGCGAACGTCGAAAAAATGAATGAAATGCTAAAGTTTGTTTAATTTACTTTAACATGGTCGTTGCGATGAGTGGACAGCAATATTCATAATTCCGACATTCAATATTATATAATAAATAAAATTTGTTTTCAATACACTCGAAAATTGAGGTCAGTGGAGATACGCTCATGTTTTGGGGCAAATATTATTTAACAAGTACTTACGTTCAACTACGACGACAAGCGTTATCACTTCAACGTGCAATATGAGTTAAGAAATTCATGAAAATGTACGTTCGCTTGAATTTCAGTAGACAGCAGTGTTAATTTATGACATTTCATTTGATTTTGAATTTCCGTCGAAGAGCGCTTGTAAAAACATACGAGATACGAGTTTGTAATAACACCATTGCTCTTTATTATTAACCCTTGAGAGTTAGCCACAATAATTTGACATACCCGTCAGACAAAAATTGAACAGCAAATATTTTCGAAATACATGGTTTTGTTCTAAAGCTTTTACAAATCTGATTGGTTTTCGGTTTATCAATAAGATCAGCGTGTTGCGTTCTCTTATACAAGTTTTTTTGTGTTACAAATTAGTTTTGAACAAAAAACATGATCAACTTCATCGCGATGAATATTGAATTCTAAGAGCTTTAGACTTTGAAAACTGGATTTAAAAATTTAAAAAAAAGAATAGGAACAGAATAAAATCAATTAAAAAGATATTTTTGCTGAAATATCGTACTGCTTGAAACGAATGAAAAACAACTGACGGCTCTTTGAAAAAATGAGGTTCTACAATTTAAAAAAAAATCTTCACCAAAAATTTTTCTAATTTTCAGGTCGCTCAAGCCGCTGCTTATACGCTTGGAATCGATCTGGACCTGATAATTGTAAAACCTACCACGAATCTGGTATCGCCAAATCAATGCACTTCAGGAGGCAGTTTAACCAGCGAGTGTTGCGTTGTGGTGAGCATCGCAATATTTACCGAATTTATTAGCAAAACTATTCTCGGGATTTGCACATAATCCGCTGAATATCAAACTAAACAATAAAGTGAGCGACGCTGCAGCAAGAGTGCTCGTGAGTTATGCAACGTCATTGCACATCAGCAATCCTTCATCAGCTTTAACTTTTTTACGACCCCTCTTATTGCGATGTTTGATTGTTTCGGTAATCATTTTCGGCTCGGATAGATTTGAGGCAGTCGCAAATTGACGTTACTGCTTTATTTTAGGCGACGATTATGGCTTGCAAAAGGATTCTTAAGCGACTAGAACCGATCAAACAGGAACTAAATAACCCACCGTGGAAGGAACTGGTCATGCAAGCACACATGAAGGACGTCGATTTATGCGCCCGTTACATGTGAGTTGAATCTGCAAACTTGAGCCCAGTAAAGCACACCTGCCCTGACTAAAACAAAGTGTCTGTTTAACCATATAAAGGAATGCAGTCAAGATCGCTCTTCTCCACGCCACCCTCCGAAACGAAAACACTCGAATGGTTTTCCTCACAGATAAATAACACGCTTCAATGCAATCAGTTGATTTACCAACTGATCAAGTGTACATTCCAAACGTACTGATTTCTCTTCATCTGAATACATCTCAAACGATCCTGTTACTTTTATTATCCCTGTCTCTGTCTATCTGTCTATTTTTTACTTATTTTTGTTCATCAGTTTTGTTTTGAATTATTCGCATCTAATTTTTGGTCATCCGAAATGACGAACCGTGTTGAGAAACAATCAGAACGGGCTTGAATTTAGATGCGGCTATCACTGGGTAAAGCGCTGGTTTACCAACTGCACCACAACTTAAACAAATGTAAACCAAGACTGATACAGTTGAATTGCATTAACCCAATATTATTCTATTATTGGAAATCAACAAATCTGTCTAGAATATTCGCGTGACCATTAAGAGCTTTATTGAGTGTACCGTTGAGGCATAAATAAGGTACTACTCGAAATAATCTCGTTGAACTCTCTATGATTTTGAAAAAAAAAGAAAAACGATTCAAGTTTTTTTTAGTTTTATTGCTTTGGATGAAAGGTAAAGTGATAATTTTGTGTTCAGGATGACATCGAACGACGTGTCGCCGTACGGGATATACGGGACAACTATAGCCGAAGTTGAAATCGATGCGTTAACTGGGCAGCACATTATCCATCGGGTCGATTTGATGGAAGACGTAGGCATCAGTCTGAATCCGGAAATCGATCTCGGACAGGTGGAAGGTGCCTTTATAATGGGAGTCGGGTATTGGACTTCTGAAGAATTGATCTACGATCCCAAAACTGCAGTTCTCACAAATCACAGAACTTGGGTAAGTTAGTGGCACCTCTGTGCAATGCGGATTGCTTCGCCTAACAAGAAGTTTTGCCTTCAACTTTTATATAAATATCGGATAAAAATAACTCCCTTAACACGCGGTTTGAGGAAGTTTTTGCAAAATGTCGATGAATCGAAAATAATTTTTATTTCACTAGACTTTGGTTTTGTTTGGGGATCTCCCAGTGAAATGACAAAAATCAACGATAATAAACGAATTCCTTGTGATAAAAATAGTCGAAATTCTATCAAACGTTGCCAGAAATTGTCATTTTTGCCAAAAATTGGAAAAATGATTTTGGCAGTTAAAATTTCATGAATTCGTGTTCTATTCTATAATTAATTTTTTTTGTTTTTTTTTCTAATAAGAAGTAAATGGTTTAAAACAATTAATTTTTCAATAATTTATTTTTTTAATAAGTGAACAGAGTCATTATTTTATATCACGTCACAAAGTCAACAAATTGATTGTTTAAATGCAGTTGACATTTTTAAAGTTGAAAAACTGAAAACTGAAGCTGGAAAAGAAGTGACTCGATACAAAATTGTAAAAATGGCATAACTTTAAAATTGCAAACAATTTGGAATGTTGAAGTAAACATTAGTCATAAATAGTTTTTGAATAAACAGACTTCACTGAGTTAAAAAAAGGAGATTTTCATAATTTTTCACCGGGAGGTTCACTTGAATAAGCACCATTTAATCCTGGTTGGCTTTTGGGAAAATGCTCATAGAAAAGCAGAATTCAAAGTTGTTTTAATTTTAAATTCAATTTAATTTTTATATTTATTTTTTAAATTGAATCATTCTCGTTGAGATTATTGTGTTCTTAATTGTATTATTTTGTTTTAGAATTACAAACCACCAGGAGCGAAAGACATACCAGTCGATTTTCGCGTCTACTTCCGTAGGAATGCGCCTAATCCAGTCGGAGTACTGCGCTCCAAAGGTATTTTGATGCTTATTTAGAACTATTACATAAACTGTTACGCTATACTTGTAATCACATCTCAGAATTACAGATTGCACATGCAAATTACATATTTGATATGAATGTTATCAAGCTATATTACATTTAAGCGAAATTGTTCATTAAAATTAAAGAGAATATTAATTACAATTTGCGATTGCATCCAAGTTTGTTATTTTAATCGTTTTTGTTTTATCGTTAAGTTTGTCTTTTCTTTTCTGTTTCATTTCTAAGCGACCGGAGAACCACCGCTTTGTATGAGTTGTGTTATCCCGTTCGCTATTCGCAACGCATTGAATGCCGCAAGAGCTGATGCAGGGAACAAAGATTTATGGTACCCACTGCGTAAGTAATACGGTTTATGAAATAATTCACATTAATTTCATTCATCTTCGCGCTCGTAACTCACTCGTACTGATGAAAACAAAAAATTCCTCTTCTCACTCTCCGCATACGGGTTTTTGTTTTGAACGAAAACGTTTAATATAAATCAACAAAAACTACAATCGCTTTGCGTCATACACCGCAAATAACTTTTTTTGTCTTTTCAGCTGGACCACTCACTACGGAAAAAATTCTGATGAACTCTTTATCCGATCTGGACACGATGATAATTTGAATTTGATGATTATTGTTTTAGTCAGAATAAAAAACGGGTTTCCTATGTTTTTTAAGGGGTGATATTTTTGATTTCTTTTTTTTCATGGGGAAATGTGAGTTTTCAAGTTTTTATAAAAGTTTATTGACACAATATTAAACAACAATTGAAAGATGTTATTGTTTTATTGTTATAAAATGTTTAAGGAAAATGTTAAACTAAAATAAAGGAAATTGAAATATGTTTTCAGAAAATTGTTTGTGTCCAATTTACTGTATCACAATTAGGTTTGCATCCAAAGTGGGCTACAATTTAAAAAACGATGCTCGAGAGTGTTTGAAAGTAAGCTGGAAGACAATAATTGAAGAGTTTGAAATCAGACTGGACATTTTGGCTCGAGATTTGCTGTTCAAGTGACGCTCTTTCAAACGAGATCAGTAATTGGACACAAAAAATTGGTTCATTTTTTAACAAAAACCTACACCCCTTTGATAAATAATTACAAAACTCGGGAAAATTAAGAACAAACATTGTAACAAAAAGCAGTAGGAACACACGTTACTTCTGTTTGTTGTTTATTGAAGTCAAAAAAGAAATTAATGCTCAACCTGAAACAGATCATCTTGATTTCTCGTTACATCCTTCTTCTGTTCACAAAATAAAAGTACAATAAATTTAATTTGTTTTTGCGTTCTTAGAACAATTAACTTTCACTGTTTATTCTTACATCTGTTTGTTGTTGCAATGTTTGTTTTTAATCTTCTCGGGAACTCGATTTTGTACTGGCAAAATTTAATTACAACTTTGTTCAATATTTGTTTATTCTTTATAAGTAATTTTTTGTTCGTTTCTTCCACGAAAAAGTAATTCATACTTTTTTTGATTAAAAAAACCAATATTTAATAACTTTCTTTGACTTCGCCATCCGCTTCAATATTTTTTTCCTTGCTGATGTAATTCGAGCGTAATTTAATCGAACGCCAATTTGCAGAGCTCAATCATTTTCAAACTTCCCGCTTGAATTCCCGCGAGATGTCACCAGTGCCGATGTAAATACGTCAATACGAACATCGCTGTTCGATTTCGCACGATTTTTTATAAATATTATCGCTTTTTGTACAATGAATTAATTTTTTGTATATAATTTCGTTTCTTGGGCCTACAATGGATCGTTTAGTTTCGAATCCAATGAGTTTCTGTCGATCGGAGGTAAGATGTCAGATTAAACAGCTGTATAACCTATTCGAAATGTCAAATTCTTTTATCTGTCAAAGTATCTAAGACCTTGTATTGTTTGGTTTTGATAATAAAAGGAAAATATTTATTTATTGACAGTACACATTCTAAGATTTTTTACAAAATCAAAATTCCATAAAAAGTTTTCAATAAGTTAATAAATAAATTAAACCTTCATCGAAACCATATAAAAATGCACTAGCTAAAACACCAGCTATACAAGATCCCGCCTAGTGTTCTCATATTTTTTATAATTTATTATTATTGCAAATGAAAGTAATTGACAGTAGGGAAATCGCGAATTGTATTATTTTTTAGAAATTGTTTATACGTACAAATTCAGGTTACGATGTGATATATTATTTTGTAGTTTCATTCAAAAATCATGTTTGCAATATATTGTTTTTATATGGTCATTGTACGATTTTGCCAACGTATAATTTTTTTCCTATTTAATTAACGTCCACAATGTTTTCAGGTTTAAAACAAAAATTAAAAAAAAGGCAAAACAAAGAAGTTCAAAATGATTGAAACCCCATCATGGAACAGTCGCAAAGACGACGGGATCTACAAAGTCGCGGGAGCAGCGCAGCTGAAGAAGTACGGCCACTTTTGCGACAAACTATACGATTTGCCACAACTCGAAAACTCAAGTCTAGACTACATAATCGAAGGCCCAATCCGTCTAGTCTACAAAGCAGAAGAAGATGTGAGTCTCCTAACCCTCGCCGAGTCCGAGAATAAAACGTACACAAAACTGCTGGCCACCGTTGCTGGCACTTGTCAAGAAATTCGTCTGCTGAAACAAGAATCCTCATCCTTTCACTGCAAACTCTTCTCCCACGGCGAACGTAGCGAGAAAAACAGTAACATCAACGATCTTCTTTCCGATCTGCAAGACTTGTCTGTCTACGTCACTCGAGTCACTCAAGTCTTAAACCTTACAATAAAACAGCTCTCAAAGCTCAGCGACAACACCTTTGAAATTTACCTGCCGTCTCTGATCGAGCACGCAATCGATGCTTTTACAATTCTCGTTGTTCTTGATGAGATCATCGAGTCGCAACCGTCTATTGTCGAGCAGTGGAAAAAGTACCGCGTGCAGGTACGCTCAGTTGCGCACAACAGTATGCGAACTTCGATCCCCGAGAGTCGGCTTGGGATGTTCGAAAAACTCCTTAAGGATCTCTACGACCAGCTGCTGTGCAAGAAGCTGTTCTCGAAATCCCTGGAGGCTGTCATGGACGTCGTCTCGAGTTCACTCACCTACGAGCACTTCGTCAGTTACTTAAAAAACGCGATGACCGAGATCGAGTCGCGAGTGAGCGACTCTCACCTGCTAAACAAAAGCTGGACGCGCGTCAACGTGGGGATAGTCGTGGCGGCGAAATTGTTCGGCAACTGTGACAAAAAGTTGCTCAAACGACTTCTCGAAGTGAACAAAAAGTTGTTCGCCGTCAGTCTCGTCGGCAACGTCGTCTGGATCCCCACCGCCTTCCTCGAGACTTTTCTCCCGAGGGAGGGAATCGCTCCGGTAACCTCTCAGATGGGGGAGAAAGTCCTGGCTATGAGGACTCAAAAACTAGGAGCTCTACTTAGCACTGTCACCCACAGATCGATCCACTGGTGCGTTCAGGCCCGGGCAACCCTAGGCGATTTTGAAACGAGAGTTTCGGACATTGAGACGAAACGAGCTTTGATACAGGAAGTGCTGATGATCGAGAAACAGATAAACGAAACTGTGACTTTTGTCACTAACATGTACGCTTATTTATCTAAACCGATGACTAGGGGAGTGGTCAAAATGTTGTGCCAGCTAATTGAGGTGCAGAAAAGTTTAGAGATGGTTTTTTATAGCATGTCGCCCGTTGTGGTTCAGGCGCAAAGTCAAGTGGCTCAGCAGCTTAGTTACCAGTTGCTAAGTATCTTGGAAAATGTAAGGAAAAGTTTAACGAAGATGGACAAGGTGTACAGCAGGGAACGTCTGGACGCCTTGTGCCTCGTTGGACTGAGCATGAGACTCGTAGATGGTCCAGCAACAGCCAACCGGAGAGTGCTGATTAAGTGCGCCTTAGCGTGTGCTAGTCAGCTCACAGACAGTTTTAAGGAAGACGATGTTCTTAAGCTGAAAAAGTGTCTGGACAATTTGGACGTGGTGGTAGAACTGCACGAACAGATGTGCGAGGCTTGCGACTACTCGGTGCTGCTGCATCACCAGAGCATGATCCCGGCTTACTTCGCGTCAACTGCGAATGAGAATGTAAATATGAAACATCTGGTGCATCTGCTGGGCGCTTATAATAGCGCGATTCTGAAAGTGGGCCAGTCAGATTTGACCGAGGCGAGGGTACGGGAGATGAGAGCGAGTCTCAGGCAAAATATACTCGAGCCTATTTGCAGGGAGATTGAGACGAGTTTAAGGTTGCACGTGCATTCCCACTTGAAATTGGATTCCACGAATCCGTTCAAGATCGGAGTCAAGGATGGCAACAGGATTGTCAGATCTTCACAGATGCCTATTGAGTTTAGAATCGTTTGTGCAAAACGATTTGTTGAAAATTACCTAGATGACATGTTTTACAATCTTACGACTGTGGCTTTACATGATTGGAAGACTTATAGGTAAACACAATTTTTTTTGAATTGCAATGAGTACAAATTTAAGGTCCTTGTACTAATGAATGAAAGTAGTCAGAAATTCATTTCAGTCATAATATAGGTTTGTTGCTATCCCGATGATAAGTTTAGCGCTGAAGAAAAAATGTCTGTGTACAGTATTCAGAAAGTCTAAAAACATAACACAAAGTTTTGCGTTTACACATCTGATTGGTTTGCATTACGTTCTCAAATTTTTCGCAAATTTTTCATGTTGCAAATAAATTTCGAATAATTAAACTAAACTAAATAAATAAATAAACTAAATTAAAAAATGTCATTTTAAACTTGTAGTGACTCAATGGATTTTTACCTAAAAGACAAAGCATTGATGTAAGCTATAACGACTAATGTTTGAATACATTTTTGTTTTCCTTTGCAGGACTATGCATGCTTTGGCAAATTTCAAGCTAGGGTTGGAAACGGTACAAAATCATCTACCAACACAAACATTAGAGCAAGGCCTGGACGCACTTGAGATCATGCGAAATATTCACGTCTTTGTGTCGAAGTACCTCTACAATTTGCACACTCAGACCTTCATCGAGCACACGAGCAACAACAAGCACCTGAACGCCATTGGTATAAGGCACATCGCCAACTCCATACGAACCCACGGAACAGGCATAATGAGCACGACTGTGAATTTTGTCTACCAATTTTTGCGCATGAAACTGCACACGTTTTCGCAATTTTTGTTCGATGACCACATCAAGTCTAGACTCATGCGAGATATACGGTTGGTTTTTCAATCATCTAATTTATAATGTAAATAATTTTTCTGTGTTCTTTTGGTAGTGCATTAAGGTTGTTTTTGTAGATATGTGAAAGCTCAACGAGAGAAAGATTTGACACCGTACACGTACGAGAGGGCGGAGAAATTTCAAAAAGGGATCCGCAAGCTTGGCATGACAGCAGACGGGTTGAGTTATTTGGATCAATTTCGACAACTAATAACGCAAATTGGCAACGCTTTGGGTTACGTGAGACTCATTAGGTCCGGTGGTTTGCACGCCTGTTCCAACGCTATTTCGTTTCTGCCGGACATCAATTCTTCAGCGTCCTTTGAAACGATGTGCAAGACTCTCAACTATCCCGAAACGACGCAGGTCGCTGCCAAACGACTCGAAAATGACATCGGCAACCTCGTGAGAAACTTCACCGAGGGTATTCAGTATTTTAAAATTCTCGTTGACGTCTTCGCGTCAGCCTTTAGGTAAGTTATACAAATTAAACTCATATACCATCCAATTGAATGATCAAATGGTAGGTTATTGAGTTTTTGATTGAACCATTAGACTGCTTGATCATTGGATTATTCACAAATTTTTGACTGGCAAAAATATTTTTACAGTTGATTTTGTTTATTGTTTATTGAATTTCAAAATGGTTGATCATCAGAATTCATTTCGATCAAATTAAAATATACTTTTCGAACGATTTCAGGGATGCAAAATGTTACCATTTGCAACAATTTTACGTGATTGTTCCACCACTGACGCTGAGCTTCGTCGACAATGCAGTTTCTAATAAAGAGAAATTGTTCAAAAAGAACAAAACAGGAGCAGCTTTCACGGACGACGGCTTTGCCATGGGAGTGGCTTATATAACTGCGTTGTTAGACCAGGGTCACGAGCTCGATGGTCTGCAATGGTTCAAGACGGTGGACGAATATTTGAGCACGGAAAAAGCAAGTGCGGAAAAAAAGGGCGATCACGAGGATGAAAAATTGCAGCAGGCCAGAGCACTGACACTCAAGCGATTATCCGAGAGGAGTGCTGAATTTCGCCTCTTATATTACAGTCTGTCAGGTGCCCGAGTCTTTTTCAAGCAACCTGATTCTTGAAATTCAAATTAATTTGTTTTTATATTTACTGGTTTTTTTATTGGTTGAATCACTTTCAATTCCATTTTTATGATGAATTATATGTAAATTTGTATAGAATGTTAATTAAATTTTATAAATAATTGTATTTACAATTGAGGTGTATTTGTTATAAATATGTATTTGTATGATGTATTTTTGTAATAATATAAACGTAGAAAATGCAGCTTTAGTATTTCGATGAAAGTTTTGGTTTATTGTTTTTTACGCTGTTTTATATCATAAAAGAATATTTGATAAAATTATTGTCAGGAGAGATGAAAAAATGTGGTGCAAAATATAAGCGCTTCATCATTTTATTTCTTGTCAATGAATTATTTAACATTACATACGTATGACCGTGTACATATTTATAATTCGTAACTACTGTGCTAATTCATATAAATGCCGCTACACCAACTTGAAAAATTTTTTTTCGCGCTCGAAACACTCAATAAAGTTGATTAAAAACGTCGTTAATCGAACATAATAAAAACGTTTCTCACAATAATAATGGATAAAAATATTACAAACATAAACAAAACAGCCATTACAAATAGACACAGACCTATTAGAACTTGGACACTCCAAAACAACAAAATACATCACAAAATTGTACGAGATTCCACGACAATTGGTGTCTACATATTTACTTACAAATGACTAGTATATTGAAATCGCTATAAAATCAGTAACAAAAGAAAACAACATGATTTTGTTGAATGGATCAATCACTTGAATGAGTACTCACAGCAACATTGTCATCACGATAATTTACAAACGATTAAGTGCCACTCCTGCGTTTAAAAGTAATGATAACGATTTTTTTACGTTTTTTTATAGATGACAAACGATTATATTGTAAAAGGCACTTTCCCAAATGAATGTAAATATAAAGCTTGACTACAAATTTCGAGCGTCAATTTCGAAAATGGATGACACAAATCAGCCTTTTGCTATTTCTTGTCAGTGACTATTAGTAAAGTACAGTCTGATAGTATAGTACTTAATAATGCAAAACAGAAAGCAGCAGAAGTTGTAGCTACAATTTTTCGGCACAGTTTTGTTGTTTTCATTTCAATCGCCAAACGAATTCTGAAAGCTTTGTCTCGCAAATTCAAACATAAAAAACAAGTTTCCTCTAAACTGAATGTTTACTGCCTTCTGTTAAAGTTGCTATAGTGCCGTTTTTTAAAACGAGTATTCCATAGCCACTATAAATTCTATAGTAACAATTGCATTACTCATCAACAAGTGTTTCAAACAGCTTGTAATCGATGATTCGAACTAACTTTCTGCTTTTTAACTTTCTGAATTTGTCAACGAATTTTCTATTTGAAAGAACCATTGATTACAGCTGTTTCTTTTTTCCAACCCCCTCTCTTTCTCTCTCACTTTATATAACTGTACATAATCTGTCGCTGATATTTTTGAAATGTTTCGGTTTTCACTATTTGCGTCTTAGAGAGCAGCAATGCATAGAACTTAATGAAAAGAACGTTCGCTCGAGGGCAAACATCTCAATTGTCTTGCTTCGTTTGAAAATAATTGTCGACTTAAGTTCGCGGTCTCGATGATTCCTCAGGATCTAATAAGTCATCGCAAGACGCCGTGGGCGGCAACAGTTGTCGTCCGCCTCGCTTTTTGCTGCGAGTAAACACTTTTGTTAGCTGAGCAAACTTGCGTCTGGAGACTGAAAGAGAATAAAAATGATCTCAATGAGCATTTCCATCTCTCCCCCATCCATAAATCATACAATTTTTTTATTCATTCATTTCTCCGTTACCTTTTCCCATGTTTCGTAATCTTTCTCGAAATAAATCTTCGTCGTCGTGATTTCCACTGCATTTTCCTCCTTGTAGTTTGGAATCTGACAAAAATTTGTTAAAATTGACATTAAGACATAGATAAACTCAGTTACGACAATTTATTTTTTTATTACAGATGATTTTAATACAATTTTTGAAAGTTTCAGTCTTTAGTATCTTTTTTAACATTTTTTTTTATATTTTCGTAATTAACAATTTTGATTGAGTTTCCCAGACATTCCGAACTTCCAATTTGATTGTTAATACATTTTTTTTGTAAATACAATCCATTGTGCATTTGAGGGCTAATCAAAATATTTTCATAATCATCCTTTCATGTATAAAAACGTGTAATTGAAATTATCGGTCGACTTTATCTTTAAGAATTATTATGCAGATAAGAAAAGTGTGCGTGTGTTTTTTGTTGGTTACCACTTTCCAAAGTCGATAAAAAGTCTTTGTTCCAACGCAGCTCGGCCATGAATTCTTCGTTTTGTAGGAACATGGCAATTCGCTCGTCCTCGAGCATGGTACTATCGAGACCCGCACAAGAATCCTCCATGCTATTATGCGATGGTCGGAAAACTCGAAGAAAATTATCCGGAAGTGGGCCAATAAGCGGTGGTTTCCATTTTTGAATACTTCTGTACGAAAAAAAAAGAAAACGACTTAAAACTTTGTTACAAAAAGATAAAAAGTTGTTAAAAGTTTTTTCTTTTGCTTTTTAATTGACGAACTTTGGGTGCTCGAAAACAAAAAAGAATGAAGAACTTACGCCTGCAGAGCTTGGCTAATAGGCTCCGATTTGGATTGCTCGGAAGTTTGTGGACCGTCTTCGTTCAGCTCAATTTCGCTTCGAATTTTTTCGTTCTCATTGTCAGTGCTCATCGCTAACAGCTGATCAATAGTTGTGTCTACTGCCCCTTGATTGGCACGTAAAACAGCCTGAAAAAAACCCACCAAATCATAATCCAACTTCCCCAGTAAACATAAATGAAGTTCAAGAAAACATTTTTGAAAAACAAAAATTTTGTTTGAACATCAATTATTTGACAACCTGACCTCGATAACATCATCGTCCATCTGAGGAAACATGT
>JAGTPF010000037.1:0-25001 GCA_020615435.1 Telenomus remus | reverse complement strand
GTGCCATATTTGATCAGCATTTTATGTTCACCATTTTTTATTCAATTTTGAATACGAATAAAATTATTTTTTCACCTTTGAAATTCAATCTGTTTAATTCCGTCTGAACTCTAAGCCTGGGTGAATGAGGTTATTGAGTGGATAGATATTACACTAATCGGTACTTTTCCCGGGTGTTATTAGATCAAAATTTCTCCACGGAAATCCGAAAGTTTATTAGAATCACCGGTCACGAATTCGTCGGCAGGTGGAAAAAAAAACATTTTCGGCTTTTTTCTCGCCGACCCTTAAAGATTACTTCGTCTTACGTAAATTATAAGAACCGCAATATCGGCTCCGATAAGAGTGCATTAGAGGCAGCGTCTAGTTTCTACAACCTAGACGCGTGCGGAGAGAAGCCGAAGAGGCAGTTTAGCAATTATGCGAGAGCCGCTGACATGACGAGTACGATGTGCAGAGCGGGGGCGACGATGATTTACGGAATTAAAGTTCCCATCGCGCGGCAAAAATTCGCGTTAAGAGCGATAAAGTGGCGAGTGAATAGAGCCCACGCAGTCCCGCTACCGCAAAGTAACGATACGTGTCGGGCATAATTAGAATGTTTTTTTGTTCGTTCCTCACCATCGTTTGAATCCAGGATAATTTCTAAAACGAGTCGATTAAATGACCGTTTGTGAAAGTACGCAATTTATATCTTTTATGCCAAATGAGAAAAGTTAGCAAACAATCATTTTCATAAAAGAGAAGAAAAACTGCGATTAACATTCGAAAAATTTATCATTTTAATTGTCGAGTAATAAACGACGTATTTAAAAGGAAAAATTGTAACCGAAAAGTAGATTATGCACTACTTCTCCTGCAGCTGAAAAAAAAGTCACAAGAAAATTTATTTCAAAGTTCCAAACTTTAAAAGAATTGTATTTTTACTTTTTAATTGAGAGTAATTCTTGTTATTTCGTATAATTTTTGAGCCAAATTTTAGCTGCAGTAAAATTAAAAGCGCTTAAATTCTGCCTTTTGGAATTTAATTTGTTGATTTTGAAGTGGGACTTTTTTTTTCTTGTGCTAAAACTGACGTTAGTAAATTTCAGAAACATCATCTCTTATCTCAAAAAAAACTGGTACGGGTCATGTTTAAAAACAGCGAAATTAGCATATCACGTTGAGTTTGACCCCTTGAAGAATTCAACAATTTTAAAATCCAATTAAACGTGCGCGCTCGTGGTTGTTCGGAGGAATGAATCTCAAAGGCAGATGATGTGTCTCATCACGAGATATTATGATATCAAGACGCGCTTTTCGTGCTTAATCAAAGCTGAAAATCTGAAATCCGAAGACGCGGCTAATTAAGCGGAGGCTCGCGTCTTGCTCGCACGCCGCCATAAATATATGATTTTTAATTAATCCGGCCGGAACGAGGCATTACAATTAAACGCGTTGGTAAACGCTCGCGTGTGAGCGCAATTATTATTCCGAGCGTGTCCACTTGGTTGATTAATCACGAAAGTTTGTGGAAAGCTCGCGGGCACACGTGCACTTGTAAATGTGTCTACCCGAGAAGCAGATACTCGTTTCGTTTATTTGTCAGTGATCGAAAAGTAGTTTTCATATATAAATCATGCATGAGTCAAAGATCGTATCAAAAACACGTTCCAACGCGCGCCTCCAAACTCTTTTTTTTTATCTAGCCCAATAAATATTTCAGCCAAAATATTTGCCCAATTCTGTCGTAATTCTTACATTTTTGAAGCTGTCAATTTCCGTCTCTAGTTTGTTAATTTTTCTGAATTACAAAATATTTTTAAAATCTTTCTTTTCATTATTTCGATTGCATTCTTAAATGTTTTAAAAAACAAAATTTCCTTTAATCACTCTTCATTGTCTTATTGTTGATTTCTATTTTTAAAATCGTTTTTATGACCAAAAATGATTCTTGAAACATGTTGAATTTTTTTAATTGAAGAAATTGCACATATATAAAATGGACAAATAACCAAGCAATTGTATTCTTTCGACTTATCCGTGTTTACTTTCCTATTACCATTGGGATCTTCCGTATTAGCTGACACACGTGCTAACAAAGTATACGGAGCAAAGTGCAAGTCGCAATTATGGTGAGTTTATCTTTTTTCCTGTGAATCATGCCATCTTCATTGTCTTGGTGCGCGAACGACTTGCTCACAGGGCGTTATTCACGAGGCCCAAGGATGGTCGTGGCTTTTGCGTGAAACTCGGATACAATTTTGCTTCGCTAAGTGAAAAAAGAAAGAAATGAAATTGCGACGATCACCTTGACAAGGCTTTTGTTGTTGTTTTTTTTTTTTTTTTCATTCAAGACTACCGATCGGACGTGATTTTTCGCGACGATTCTTTTGTTTAAATATCACGTTTTGGGGACAAGGGTTATTTATAAAAACAATACGTGACGATAACTTCGCACAGGTACTCTCAATTTCGTGTCAATTTTTAGTTCTCGTTTTAATGTATTTTCTTTTTGATACGTGAATCATGGAGTCAGGCTGATATCATATGAATCATTGTTTTATTTTAAAATATCAATCAACGAACTGTCTCAATTTCAATTATTAAGAATTCAAAAAACAATTAATTTTTTATTCAAAACATTTGATGAGTTGTTTGCATTTAAAAAAAAACAATAAAAAAAGTTTATTTGCAAAAAGTCTGCAGTATGAGCATGTTTAACAAACTGAACAAAAGTAGCCCCTGGAGGTACGCTTGCCCGGCACACACAGCTGTTGTAAAAGACATCGGAGTTTGCGTTACAATTAAAGCGCCAAATCGAACCGAATAGTGCTGCAGCGATGACATTTCCGAGAGAGTCAACCTTTTGTCTCGAAAATTTTCATCGTCGAATTATTAATCCGTTGGAATAAAATTAACCGAAGGTTTTGCAAGGATTTCAGAGTTACAGAAAAGACGGCCAGACAATTGGCGTTGTCGGGGGTTTTTGTGTCGCTGAATGGAGTTCAATTACGTGCGGGAAAAGAGACGAGAGAGAGAGGAAAAAAAAAGAAAAGAAGAAACGAGTTAAAATGCTGGAGATTTACTTATGCATGGCACGACGTGTAAGCAGATTTCAAGCTCGGTTACCGCGACAGAGTGAAATAATGTTTTGCAATGAAACGCTGCGGACTTTTGTGTGGGACGAGTGGCACATAACGAACAATGAAAGTTATACAATTATCGGCGATATAATGAGATATATAGAGGAAAGTTTGACGCAATAAATAATTGCGCTTAACATTTTCGATGAATGGATTAATAATATAATATAAACATCGACGTCGAACGCGAGAAAATTTATAGATAAACCCATTGCCGCGAACAAAAGATCGGCCGTTTTTTTTTCTCCCTCGGCTTTCGACGAGCCGTGTAATCCGTGAAAGAATCCTATAGAAATCAACATTTTTGCGATAAACCCTGTGTTCGTGATCGGCAAATAGTACTGTTAAACGGCTTTCTTAATAGAAATGTTTTTTTTTTCCTCAACTCACCCAAATGTTTTGTGTTCCATTGTGGCCTTAGATTAGGCGCGATAAAAGTGCCGCTGAATTTCGAAACCTGCAACAAATCAAGGAATGCATAAATTAAAATAATCAATCGCAACCGTTCGGTTTCGTTCAATTGCAGTCAAACGCTTGTTTCCACATCTTAAAAAAGGTCATCGCAGCGTCTTTTCATCGCTGCAATATTGTTCTCTAATTTCTATAGCAAACCTACATCATGAACTTTGCAATTTTTCCCAAACGAAATTACTCGTGGAAAACACACCGCTGAGAACAATCACGAAATTGCATTCATTTAGAAACGTCGCAAAAACTTTGTTTTCCAAGTTGGAAAGTGAAAATCTGAAAATTAATGGTTCTTGTCAAAGATCAATTTGAAATAAGAAAAACAAAAAGCCAAATCCTACGCACACAATACGACATTCGAAACAAGCAACGGCAACAATCAGATCGAATTGAAAATCTAATCTCGTAACACGTGACAATAACGAGGGATATACTTATTTCAACAGCGCGTTATGTTATTTGTACCTCCAACTACATCAATCACGTGTCACGTATGAATGAAGCGTAATCTATTACTTTGCTCTCCGACTCACGGGTGTCTCGCTTTTGAATTCATGAATTTCATTTAATTCGCTGCCCGGAAACGCGAGATATAATTACGAGAAGAGAAAATCTCATAACGAAACTGCGCCAACAATTCAACATCGCCATCATTAGCACTGACAAAAAGAATCGCGTGTTTTTTTTTTGTTCGTCGTCACTTCTCTTTTAATTTTTACTGTGTCCCATACAATTTCGGACCATGGAGATCGCTGTTTTCAAAGTGGCTGGAATAACGAGAATGACAAATGTACGAAAGCTCTTTAGTCTTTGGGATTAGGTGCGAAATGAGAGAGTCCAACACTTGACGTTTTCCCTCCACTTGCAGTTTATCATTCGCAATCCGTTCGCCTGGAGATAACCGCAATAAAAATTGGGGTTAAGCGCAATCAATTGTTCGAGCTACTACAATTTATTTGGGTTCCTTCGGCGAGTTGTTGGGCTGCTGAATCAGAGAGGTCCTGGTCCTGTCGCTCCTCTCTCTTTCTTTGTCTCTTTTTTTTTTTTTTCGTTAAATATTCTCAACACGCGTCTGCGAAACGTGCGATAAGGCTCCAGCGGGTTCACTCGATCTGACATCCAATTCCAAGAAAGTTTCAATCTCGAATCCTTGTCTGCTTTCTGGTTGCCGTTCGATCCCTCGAGGATCTAAGGAAAATCAAAGTCATTGCTGGCATAAGTTCGATCTGTGGTTTGTTCACTGTCACACAGACTGATCTAATAATATGCTTGACTGCGCGGCTATCGCATTGTGCTTAGAATTAAATAGAGATAAGCCCGGCGTTGCAAATCTGTCGGCGCTGATAAGCCGAAAAAAGAGGAGACCAAGTTGGGAATAAAAGACGGGATTTTGTGCGTCGAGCCTTTTTGAGTGTCGTCAAAACAATAAATTGTTTTTAAGTGCTAATAGAAAAAGCAGTGATAGACATCGCGATGTGTGCAGGCCGAACGATATCGACAAAGAAATCCTATCTAAATATTCAAATGAGTCGACAGAGAGTGAGAGAGAGAGAGAAAAACGACTATTTTGCATCTTATGCATATAAAGTCGCAGCGTTGAGAAACAGTTTCAACTCATTACCTAAATCACTTATCAAATGGAAGCGCGCCGATGATCGCGAGGATAAATTTTATTTCGCTTTTCCTTTATGAAAAGAACCATAAACAAGCGAGAGGACGATAAAGTTGATTTTAATATTTTTTTTTCCTTTTCAAAGGAGTAGCCGAGCTATGGGGGTAGATATATACTTGAATGAGGGCTTGTAATCTCAATGGCTATGTATCAAGCTAATCTTCAGTCTATATAACGGTTAAACCATATTTTCACTACTTTTGATCTAGATATCGCGGGGCGTTGAAAAACAGTCAATTTCAGTGGCAACACTCGAACGTGCAAAACGCCATCGGTGTGATTTTATGCCCGCCGAACATCTGCGTATCTTGACGAATTTCGCGCTATCGCAACGCCATATCGCACGCGTGTGAGAGAGAAAAATTATTGAAAGCGATAAAACGGGGAGAAAAACGAAGCATTAAAATAATTGGACGAAAGGCGCGGACTGTTTATCTAAACTCTTCCGGCGTAATTGAATGGGCAAATGTATATCAATTCGGTTCACGTGGGCTTCGGTGACGGCGCACGATTGAATCAGAGACTAGTCTAATTCTAAAATCAATAACGTTCGATTCATATTTGCTCAATCCTTCATTAACGGCGCGAAAAAATCGTTAATTGAATCAACAGTTAGCTAACTAACTTTTGCAAATAGCCCTCCCCCCACCCCTGGCCGTGATCTCGTCGGAGATGCGAAATGTGTTTCAAACACGAGATTCTTGTGTACAGTCGACCAATTAATTTGCCAACGTATTACCCCGGCTCGGATCTAATGTTCGGGATGCTTTAACCCGGACATTCAATTTCTAAAATTAAAAGTTTGAACTATAACGAACGTATTTACGGGTCGCCGCAAGGGAGCCCCGATGCGCATAAACATAATTTTTAATGACGCGACTGTTAAAACGTAATTACAAGAGAGAGGATTTCGAGCGTAATATCGAAACTGGAGATCCAAGTTTGGGCAGATTCAAAGCATGGCGAGAGAGCCCGGCTGATCGCACACGCAGGAAGCATTAGAAGCTGCGCGTTTAATGAGAACGGCATTAAGCCACCTGTGCCTGCCAAAGATGTCGGAGGTGGGGGGTTCAAGACGAGAAGGGAACGACGTCGTATGAAACCCTCGCGAATAGCGGATACATGCAAAGCAGAATGTTTCATTGAAATATGGAAGTAGCCTAATGCCTTCAGATGGCAGCGAGCACGATCTGTAAATGAACCGAATACAGATATACACGCTATCAAACTTATTAATGCCGCTTCTAATTTCTGTTTTCTGACTATTATTCCTAACTAGTTTGCAACATTTTTCTCCTACCACGACGTCCATGAATATCTAACGACCAAATTACATTTAATTGTAGAAATCATCACGATCCTTTTATGCCGAACGCTAATCTAAGCGATATGCATAAATAGGTATGCATTTTCTCGTCAGGCTCCATCCTTGACACGAACAAATTGCTTCTGCAACGGGACAAAATTTGTCTTCAATTTCGCAAACTCTTTTGCTCGGTATCACATTTCAGCCAAACCGACGGAACAGTCAGCGATCAATTAAGATGTTTATTTCGCTCGCTGCCTTTGTGGGCTTCGACTTTTTCCAACTCAGCTCCTGTTTGCTTTTTCTCGGTTTTTCTCGCAGCGTCGCGATATACACGTCGCATTTCAGACGAACTTTACATCCTAAAGATATTGAATAATTTACCAAGTGGCGCGTTACCGGATCCCTTACTCTTGACGCAAAAGTTTTTTCATTCAATGTTGAATCAACGTTTAATCAAGCAACTCTGTTACTGGTACTCGCGGTTATTCAAATTTATCTCGCAGCATCGCTTTGGCGCAAATTTTTCCGACGAAGCAGGTACTGAAACCAGACCCTAAATCCAGAAACTCGACGGCGCGTGAACCATTTCCTATGTCACAATGCTGCTACGAAACCAGCCCCTTGACAGAAGCGGTGATGAATATCCAGCCACTATCGTATGCGCCATTCGAAGAACAGGATCTTTCGGTCCCTTTCTAATTTCGTCTTTGCGAATTTCTTCGTGTCCCTCGTCGATTGTGCCTCGTCCGCGTCATCATATTGAATTGTTCTCGATATCCAACAATCAATACGGTTGAGGGCTCGTTTCAAGTGTTGCCACAGTGTGACGCCCAAAGTATTGCATTTAGCTTCGCCCGACGTCGACTGTAATTATCTCCCGAATTCCATCTCGTCCATCCTTCTTTGACGTTGATGAAACTCCGCGCTTCGTGCGGCCCCGTTCTCCCTGAGACATTCGCGTTTAACTCGTTTAGGCAAAGTAGTCTTCCATGATCTTTGAAGCTAAGTGCGTCTATGTGTCTTACTTGTCAGCTTTGGATGGACCAATTACTTTTTCACATTTTCAACCTCGTCTCAACTTTGACAATTTACCTGAAACAACAAAATATTAACCCTTTGCATCATAAATTATTTATATTTAATTTTATGGAAAATGAATTTCAACTTAATGAGTTTTAGCTTGATCATTTATTATAAAAATGTTGTTTACATGAATTTTAAGATTGTAGTAGTAAAAGACGATATTAAATGAATTAGCAGTGAAAAACATCTAAAATTATAATGTAAAATATTGAATACCCATGTTTTTAATGTGATATTAAAAAGTTCATACTTGTCAGCATTTGGTTTTTTGCAATTTTTACAAAAATAATCTGTAACATTTACAACAAATACAAAATTTAGTTTATTACTTTTTGTAACATTTTCATTTCCATTTATGAGTTAAAATTTGGAAAAATTATCCAAAAGGGAAAGTATTTTAGTTTGAAGGATTTTATCAAAATCAAAGATTTTAAATCTTAATTCATGTAAAAGTTGAAAGTTTTTGTTGGAGTTACGTTGAAATAGAAAAATAAAGAAAAATAAATGAACTGGCGTTTAGTAATAATTGAGCAAGGCTTGAGATTAATTATGATTTTATAAGATTCGCTGCCGGTTGGTAACGGCAGAAACCAAATTCTGGTAGTCGATCAATAACCTCCGCCGGAACAGTGATTACAAGATTTAAATGAATCATTTTGAAAACAGAGTGCCTAGCGGGCTATTTTGAGGAGACTGAGTGGAAGTTTGTCAGCTGAGTGAATGACAAATTGAAGAGCAAGCTAGAATCAATTGTTATATTGTTATAAGCGACGTCGTCTAAGTTTGAGTCAAAGTATATAGAGACGACTGCGCTGTATCATTTATAGGAACATGAAAGTGACATGGGTGATTAATTATAGACATGATCATTAGCAATCCATCGGAGGTATTCAGGATGCTAAGGGATCACCTTATACAGACTATTTGCGTTTACGAACCTCCACCTACATTCGTAGATTAATTACGAGACATAAATCAAAACGCAGTTACATGCCACAATTTGGAGGAAGGTATAAAGGCGCGCCGACGTGCCACCGCTGAAATTGCAAAAATTGAAAACAAAGTGAAAAATAGATCCGAGAGCTTTTATAACACGACGACAGAAACGAATAGGCACCGCTTTGATATAATTGCTCGTGCGTGCAAAAAGACAACCGTCCGAGAGATGGATAAAGTCAAGAAACTTATGTACGCAGTTGAGTACTTGAGTAATGCGAGAGTGCAGCTATGGAAATATAGTAGTACTATGAAGATTGTGCAATAAAGGCGAAATTTATACGCCAACTCGAGTATTTAAGGCGTTGAAGTGAGCGGACAGCTGCTAAAAATAAGAATGAAAAATCGGAAACGAAGCATCTGCTTCGAATGATCATACTAAGTACGTCCGGAGAGCACTGATAGTTTTTAATGAACCTCCGCTACGAAGTCAAGCGTTTCGGATACATTTTTATTAGCTTTTTCTCTGCAATGGAGAGATAATACGAAAATGATTTATGCTGATATTCACAGCGACGAATCTGTTTTGTATGAATTTAATTTTTGAAAATGAATTTATATTTTTTACATTTCGTTAAATTTTTTATTTATGAATTTGGAGATAATCGAACAAAAACTTACCATTGTAAATTGTAGTTTGTGTGGATGAAAGACAGAATTCAATTTCGGTGGTTTTTTGTCGTCTGCTTTCTTTTTTCCATTCTGATCAAAAATTGTTCATGAAACGTTCCTCAGTTTTATCCTGCAAAGATGAAATAATGAATAAAATTGTAAGCAAAAACTGTGTAAATAGGAAGAATGTTGGAATGAAAGAACAATCGTAATTGAAATTGAAAAATAATTCGTTGTTTACTAACAAACAAAAAACTCGTCTTTAATTAAATTATTATTTAATTTGCGTGTTGTATAAGTAGTTTTTGTACATCAAAATATTCAATACTGCATATCACTAACTACAGGTTTCGTTAGTCCTGTTTCGTACTGTTTTTTAAAATACTTCAAACATAAAAAGAAAAATACTTTGTTCAGTCAATCCTTCTCTTGATAAATAGTCAGTGTAATAACTTTGTTAAATAAATAATTACAATTTTAATTCTAAGATCAAACAGATTTGCCCACTCGTTGACTCCTTCAAGTATTAAAAAGTAAAATTAACAAGCAGTAATCTTGAAAACATTTTCGTTTAAACTAATGTAAACAAACTTGAAGATGTCCTTCCTTTTTTTGTTATTTTGACTGAACTTGAAAATGTATAACTTTGTAGTTGAATTGTATTGATGAAAAGATCTTAACTATGAAAGTTACAATTTATCTTAGAAAATCTATTAAAATAAGAGATAAAATTATGAAAAGGAGTAAAAAATGACATCAATATGTTTATACCTGCTATTATTTACGTTCCTATTTATTTCTAATTTGATGATAAAAAGTCGGTAAACACGCGACCATTTGTTCAAACAACTACTTCAATTGAATTTCCCCCAGCAGGCCGATAACTTGCCGCGCAACGGAGCGCCACCGGGTGACACGTGGCGCGCTGGCGTCAACTCGAATCTGGTCATCTGGTGTGTCAAGAACTGTCGGATGTTGTGTGTCAGTGCTGGGATTATTGACAGCAATACAAAATCTTGCAGCGAACGTATGATCTGCTGCGTGAAAAATGAAGTGGCTTCCAACAATCACGCTTTTAGTGCTCATCGCTAGACACGCTCACTCTTACATAGTCACCATCGATGCTCATGCTGAGGAATGTTTTTACGACAATGCCGAAACCAAATCAAAACTCAGTAAGAATATCATAACAGTCCACTTTCTTTGCACTCTTTTCTTTTTCTTTATCAATTTTATTTTCAATGTCAAAAGAAAGTTTCAATTACCAATCGGTTTGTTTACGTAATGCAAATACTATCTGATTTGCAAACACTGAGTTGTCGTGTCATTGGGAGGTTATGTTACTCCACTTTGACTTTCTTTTAACATATTTTTCGCTGAAATTGTAGCAATGTTCATTTTTCATACGAAAACATTATTCTGAGAAGCCCACAATTATTCAATTTTACTTATTTTGTTTATTTTATTTTAAGGTTTTCGTTCAAAACAAAATTTGCATTTATTAAATTTTATTGCTTCATATAATTATATGTTCTTTCTAAAAATAGATAGACTATTTTGTTTGAAATATTTCATATTGAAAGTAACGTGAAGGTTTTGTGTATGTATTTTTAAACTAATTTAAACTTTTTTGACAGGTTTATCATTTATTGTAATGGAAGGAGGATTCTCTGACATCGATGTGAGAATTATTGGTCCAGATGACAAGATCATTTATGAAGGCGTTCAAGAAAACAGCGGGAAGAATACTTTTGTAGCTTACATGAACGGTGCTTATAGGTACTGTTTCAGTAATGTTAAAAGTACGATGACACCGAAAGTCGTTATGTTCAATATGGAAGTCGAAGAACCACCAAAACATAACGAAAGTCACTCGAACCAGGATGAAGATGGTAATCATGATAAACTCGATCAAATGATCCGAGAACTTAGTGCCAGTTTAATTGGAGTTAAAACTGAACAAGAATACATGCAGGTAATTTAAAGAAACAAATAATTCAATTAAAATCAAGATTATAAAACTGAAAAAATAATAACTCCAATGATGTTAATTGGAATTTTTGTAGGTCAGAGATGCGAATCACAGAGCCATAAACGAAAACACGAATTTCCGTGTAGGTATGTGGTCGATGTTTGAAGCTTTCGCCCTGATCTGTATGACTGGAGGTCAAATTTATTATCTGCGAAGATTCTTCGAGGTGAGAAGGGTGGTATGATGTGCTTCAACTGAAATACATCGCATGAAAAAGTTTTCATCAAATAAAATGGTTCATCAAAGTTACTTAGATTTGTACCGCCAACATTTTGTACAATCTTCATTTGAAATAATGTACAGGCGTCATTTTTTTCCTTACAGAATGATGTATTATTTAAATAAACATGCGAATTTCTTGAATTGTTTTCAATTGTCAAACATTTTTGTCAGTTGGAAAATGAATTTGTAATTGAATTGGCGCTATTATGTTGTGGAACATTTGTCGTTGATGCAAAGTTCGAGACTTTAGACTTAATGAATAGTGCAGTTCCTTGCAAACATTTTCTACAACTTTCTGAATTCGTTCGAAGCACATTACGTTTCATTCAATCACCAGAACTGATAGGTCAAGCATGATTCAATTTTACCTTTTATAAGTCACGCGAACGAACGCCGAAAGTTGAACAGAATTGTACAATATGTATCATTTGTCTTTTTATTGATAAGCAGTGTAATTTTGTTACATGTCTAATAAAAAATTAACTATTTGTATAGGGTGTCTGATTTTCATTCATTTTTTTCCGTACTGTTTGTTTTAAAACGAGACTTTTTTTGATAACATTTTTTTATTTTCAATACAAACAAATTACAGCTAATTCATTTCAATCGAACACCTCCCAAGGTTTTTCATCTCTTTCCCTGGTTTGTGGCAACGGATTGTTGTAAACTGCAGATTCTTCTAGTTTGAGACCAACTTCCTGAGCGGCTTCAAGAAAGTATTTTACTTTTTCTCCTGTTTCTGGTTCTAAGTCGCACCTAACTTCAAATATTCCACTTTCTAAGCATCTTCTGGCTATGATTGTTCCAAGATTCATGTATGCACAGGTATCATTCAAACTGTAATCAAACGAAAATTAATTTTTAATAAAACTATAAATTAAGACAGATCTACTTTAAATTGATCTATTTAAAATTTTTCATTCGTTGCTATTTTTGTTGAATTTAAATAATTTGATGTAACAATTTTAAATTAAACTGATAATAATAATTATTGTTATTAACTTTTCTTAATAAAACATGAGTAATATTTGCGAATAATTTTGCGATTTCATTTTTGCAAAAAATAATATCACGTATAATATTTAATAAAACGATGAAAAAAGTGTTTATGACATTGAAAAGGGGGAATTTTAATCCTTCCTGAAATTTAAAATCACCTGTAGAGTGCTTTTCTCAGTGCACCTTCTTTGGTCGAAGCTGAGAGGACAATTCCATTTTCAAAATGCTCTACTTCAGCGACCACATGACGAAGATGTTTTCTAATGTGTAACCTGAAAATAATAATTACTTTTAAACTTTCTACTCTTCGAAAATCAAATTTACTCTAAAATTCAATTTTTTGAACTGTTTACTTATGCCAAAATTCTTGTTTGTGAACATCCAAGTTGTATCCCCTAGGTTTTCTTGCAATTCTCAGCAGCTCCAAATTTCTTGGATTTTTGTTTACAACATTCGAGAGGTTGTCCACTAACTTATCATTTGCATGAACACTCGAGACCTGTTTTGCAAAGTTTGCAAACCCCCTTCTAAGAGTTAACATTTTTATGTACAGTAAAAATTACCACATTTATTTACTTTTTTATGAACTGTTTTGATTGTTTTTCTTTATTTTGAGGTTATGTCGACAACGACCCCTAACCAATGAACGCCGAACTAACCAATTGACCAATCGCGCCGAAACACACGCAGGTTTTTTAATTATTTACTCACAAAAGTTGACAGGTGTTAAAATGTAAATTCCCGTGGTCCGCAACTGGGTGTCAAAATAATGCCAGTGAGCTGTTAAAAATGAACGACACGAATAACGTGACGTTCAACTCATCGATCGAGGAGAAGGAGAATGAAAACTGCAACGTTGAGAGCAAGAAAGTAACGCCCGATGTTGTGCTCCAATTGCCCACCATCACTGACAGTAAGTGAAAAATCAGAAATGTTTACTTTTTATTAAAAAAAAAAAGAAAAGAACTTTTTGTTTGTATACTTTTCCAAAAATTTGAAATTGTTTAATATTATTCTAAAAGTTACACATTTGAATACTCATTCAATAATGGTTCGTTATTTTTGTTTGTTATTTAATAAAATTTTATATTATTTTTGCAGAATATCTTTGCACACCAGAAGCTAACACTTATGATATTAATTTTACACGATTTCAAATAAGAGACTTGGAGACTGGGACTGTTTTGTTCGAAATTACAAAACCAGCTGTTAATGGTAAACAAAATGTTACATTTTTTATAATTATTGTTTTCTGAATACTTCAAAAATGTAATTAAAATAATGTTCTTTTTCAGAATATGAAGATAATCCTGATCAATCGACCGAAGATCTTGGTCCCATTGACGCCAACGTGGGTCGATTTGTTCGGTACCAGTTCACACCGCAATTTTTGAAATTAAAAACTGTAGGAGCGACAGTAGAGTTTCTAGTTGGATCTCAAGCTGTAAACAAATTTCGAATGATCGAAAGGCATTTCTTCAGAGACAAATTGCTTAAAACGTTTGACTTTGAGTTTGGTTTCTGCATACCTAATAGCAAAAACACCTGCGAGCAAATTTATGAATTTCCAACTTTGCCAGGAGAACTGAGTAAGTCAAAAAAACTTTTCAGATTGAAAAAATAATCCGAAAATTGTTACTTCTTATCGCAATAATTATTTAATTTTTTTCTCTGTAGTTTCAGAAATGATTGCTAATCCTTTCGAGACCAGATCGGATTCATTTTACTTCGTTGAAGACGAGCTGGTGATGCACAACAAAGCAGATTACGCATTCAACGGCGGGCTTGAAAAACTCGATTAACTTAAAAATGTGATAAAGAGAAGTTATGAAATTATGTAAACCGAAAATCTGCACACTTTTTGGAGCACAAACTGCCACTTGTTAAAACTCAGCTATTCTAAATAGTTGTCTACTGTGATGTACACGCGTTAGATGTTGAAAATCAAAGTTTAAGTTCGACGCGGTACCGTCCTCGTATGAATTTTTCGTTTTACGTGTTTACACTGTAGAATTACTCTGTAGGACAATGTGCAATTGAATTTTGTAGGACAAATAAAGTACCACAAAACTGATCTCAACAAAGTTCTATTAGTCGACTAAAAGTAAAACACAAGATACAACAAAATAAAATCTCCGTAACATCGTTCGTGCACCATTTTAAATTAGTCACAGCACATTTTCTTTTGTCAATTTATTTCTTTACAATGCGCAATTCGTTCTAGTCGTCCTTATTGTTACTTTTCGTTTATGAAGTTCGTCACTTGGCTTATGAACTCCCCAGGTTTGTCTACGTGCAGCCAGTGGCCTGCGCCAGCTATGTAGTGGAATCTCGCCTGTGGGAACAGTTTCTTGATACTCTCATGATCGTCGGGGTTTATGTAGTCGCTGTTTCCACCCCCAAGAAACAGTGTTGGTCCCTGATATACCTTCCCAGTAACGTCCGGGAAAGTCGCAATTTTCGCCCTAAATATTGTCTCCAACACTGGTAAATTCACTCGCCACTTGAACTCGCCGGATTCCGATTCGATTAAATTCATTAATAAAAACTGAAAGAAACACACAAAAAATATTAAAATTTAAAATTTGTAACATAAAATTGAATGTTTTTATTATGAAAATCAAATTTGTTTACTTGTCTAAGCATGTCCGAATGGATGGTACTCGCCATCTGCTCGTTTGCACTTTTTCGTGCTTTGGACAATGTGGAAACACCCTCGAAATGAACTGATCTCATTGACTGGAATATCGAAGCTATTGAAGCCAAACTGGGGCTGATTTTTACTGGTGAAAAATCAACTACTATGAGTTTCTTGACAATTTCCGGGTAGGTGAGGGCTGAGTACATGACGCAACCACCGCCCATGCTGTGTCCAATTAGAATTATCTCGGTCACACCCTGGTCTCGCAGGAGTTCGATTATGTCCTCTGTCATGTGGGGATAACTCATTTCCTGCGTGTGCGGGGAGTCGCCGTGGTTCCTTGCGTCTACTGATATCACCTGAAAAGCAATTAAGGTGGCTGTATACCAATAAATAAAAATAGTTATTCTTTATAAGACTTTAAGTAAAGTTGAAAAAAATTGTGGGACTTGGATGGGAGACCTAAATGTAGTTATACAATTTGTGTATTTGTGAGCAAATTTAAAAGTCAATATAAATAAATCAAGATAAATCCAAAAACATGAGGATTCAGTTTGAAGAATAAAAATCCAGAAGTATCTATCTATACAGAAATAATCACTTTTTGCAAAACTTGAAAATTTGTATCCAACTTAGAATCGAATGTAAACAGATTGTAAATATTTTCATTTTTATTGAAAATAAACGATTCCAAAAAATGTTTTCCAAACCTTACGACCTGTAGCTTGATGGATAGCCTTGGAAAGACTATTCCAGTTATTTTTCGACCCAAAAAGTCCATGCATGATGAGTATCGGCGTGAGTTTTTCCTGGTCATTTTTCATTGATTCGTAACTTGCATAGGATAATTTTACAGGTTCATGTCTAGAAAAAAACAAAAGTTTGTCAACAAAGAAAGAGTTTTTTAATATCACAATATTTATTGTTGACATCAGACAATTGTTACATAACCGTGAAAATTGGGAAGAAGATAAACAAAAGTACTTACAGACGAGAGTTAGCCGTGTATTTGCGCTGGACGACGTGAGCGATGCTGGGCGCGAAACGACGGTCTAACCTGCGCAAATTTTCGGACGAGTAATGTCGGCAGGTCGTGATTATCCATCGTGTTTTCATTTGCATCTTTCTACCGCTCTCTCAGCTGGCGGTTTTCGCTGCTCCGCGCCTTCGAGGTTAGGTTGCGACAATTCGGATCATGTAAATAAACTTTCGAACAGTTGAAGGGACCCGGTTTTTGTTATTGTTTACATCACCGCACGACAGTTGTTATTGTTTATCGAATTTGTTCGATGACATTTTCCAGTACGAGTTTTATTTGTGAAAACGTTATCTTCAGCTGACAATAAGTGATGATCGGTTTTGAAAGAAGGTGAATTTCAAAATCGTTAACTTAACCTCAAAAGACGATTTTTGCACGTTTGTTTACGGTGGTTTAAAATATTTTTAATTAATAACAGGTAAACAAATATTTTATTCAACACAATATTTCAAATATTACATGTAAATATAATTTATTTACTTGTTTCATCAAAAAAAAATAACTAAGTTTTACGTTATTTTCATTTATAGTTTAAATAATGGCAGAAAAAGCGTCTCAAGAAAATCCAAAAATGGAGACTGAAAACGCTTCTTCAAGCGAGAAACCAGATAAAAAACCAACTTGTGTGATTGTTCTTGGAATGGCAGCTTCTGGGAAGACTACATTCGTACAGAAAATTGTGTCTGATTTGTACCGAAGAGGAAAACCTTATGCTATTAATTTGGATCCTGCTTGTAGGGAAACTCCATACCCTACAAACATAGGTAATATATGTTCTAGTTTTCAATAAAAATTTTAAACTTTATACTTATTTCCTAATAAAAAGCTTGAATCCAAAATTCAGATTTTGTTGGATACCTTGTCAACCTTTTGCAAAAACATATTGCAAAAAGAAAGAGAATTTCGCAAAATGTATAAAAGAATTTTCAAAAAATTTCAGATGTAAGAGATACGGTTAATTACAAGGAAGTAATGAAACAGTACGGTTTGGGACCGAATGGAGGAATCGTAACAGCCTTGAATTTATTTTCAACAAAGTTCGACCAAGTGATCGAGTTGATTGACAAGGCTGGAAAAGAACATGAGTATGTCATCATCGACACTCCTGGACAGATCGAAGTTTTCACCTGGTCTGCTAGTGGTACCATCATAACCGAAACTCTTGCGGCTCAGTTTCCAACGATAATCGTTTATGTCATGGACATTGTGAAAAGTGTGAATCCTGTAACTTTTATGTCGAACATGCTTTATGCTTGCTCGATCTTGTACAAAACAAAACTTCCATTCATCATTGTGATGAATAAGGTAATTCTGCATTCTATATCTAGATTGAAAATTCGAGTAAATTTAAAAAAATAATGTTATCATATTGCAAAAAAGTGAACTTTAAAATACAATAATATTTCAAAATTATTGGCTGTCTGAAATGGTACGTGTTTTTGAAAAAATTATTCTTTTTTGTAGATCGACATTGTAGAACATACTTACGCTGTCGAATGGATGCAAGATTTCACAGCTTTTCAAGAAGCTTTGGACTCTGAGACAAGTTACATCAGCAACTTAACACGCAGTATGGCACTTGCTTTAGACGATTTTTACACAAACATCAGATCCTGTGGTGTTTCATCCTTAACTGGCCAGGGAATCCCCGAATTTTTCAAATTGGTTGATAATGCTGTTACAGAATATGAAACGTAAGTGAAAAATAAAGTTGTTTATTTTCATCATAACTGTACTGTTATCCAATTTTAAAAATTTATAGGGAATACAAAGTTCAATGGCAACAACTCAAGGAAAGACGATTAGTAGAACAAAAAGAGAAACAGGAACAGAAGCTGAAAGAAGCTGCAAAAGGAAAACTGTCCGAGGCTGCTTCTCTGATAGAAAGCGTTCCACTTGGTCGGGAGATTTCAGACGTTTACTTGAAACACCCTGCAAACGAATCCAGTGACGACGAGGAAGGTACCGAAGAGGGGATTGAGGACCACGATTTTGATTCCAAGGAAGAGAATCTTTTTCAAAACTTCATTTCCACACACCAGAAAAAGGAAGAGAAAAAGACTACAAGCCTCGGTCAACCTGGACCTTCCAATTCCCGTTCTTGAATGAAAAGATAATTTTTGTATAAATTTTTATCTTTTGTAATAAATATACTATAGTTTTGTATTAAATTTTAATTATTTAATTGAAAAATTCTTATAGTGGAATGTTATATTTTCCAACGTGATCGCTTTTTAAAACTTTGACAGAATTTGAACATAAAAAACGAAAAAAACTTAGTTTTACAGGTAGAATTTACTTGAAGTAATTTCGGAATCAAAATGAAGAAGCCAATTTTTTGTTTTGTTTTTTTTTTTTTTTTTATTGCATTAACGTTTTTTATTTTCTGTGTACGTATAATATTTCAACATATAAATACAAAACACGTAGAAAAAGATGTAATTGATCAATTGCTTGTAATTTTAAGTTATTCGTCACATTCAACTGTCATCCTTTTTTTCAATTGCTTCGCAAAAACTAAAAAAAGATCCTTCAATAATTGTGTCTTTACCCACTCGCGTACCATCTAGTTGCGACATGCGACTCTGTAAAACGAAATGAAAATCCAAAATATTTCATGCACATTTTGAATTATGTAATCGAATCAAGATTTCCAATCTTAATTTTATACATAAACAATGGCCAAACCTTTGCAAATTTATCCTTGGAGCTTTTGTACCCAATAATCATAGATTTCGTTGTGTGACACCACAGCACATCTCCACACTTGCTCTGAGCATTATATTTTACAGCAATTAGTCCGCCAAATTTTTCTTCTGAGTCACGCAGCAGTTCAGAATCTTCAACAATAAAGAATAAATTATTTAAATCAAATAAAATATCAATCAACAAAAATTTAACTCATTACCAATGAATTTAGTTTTCATAACATAATTGAGAGCTTCTATGGGACTTTCAACATTCTCTATGGCTTCTGCTACAGTTCGAGCTAAAATTGTGCGAATTATTTGCTCTCCACAACCAGACGTTGATACACCGACCGAATCTGTTGATTTTTTAGCCCAAACTCCACAGCCCCATACTCCAGCCTAAAATTAAAAAGTTTTTTTTGAAATGTATCCACTTTTAAGTTGAGTATTTTGAATAAAATTTAACAAAGTAAGTACAGTGTCAACGAACCTGACCAACTCTTCCTGGATATTTGAGCAAAATTCCCCCACTAGAACATGCCGCTGCTACATTGCCAAATTCATCCACACAGACTGCACCCACAGTATCCATTCTTTGCCTAGCTTGCTGTTGGTAATCGTAAAGATGTATTTCTTGTTAAAATTGAATTTAATTGGTTTCAAAATAAAAATCATCAAAATTTGCCTTTTCAGTTTGAGCAGTTTCTAGTTTCCTTTTGCACCGATGGAATACTCTTTCAGCTTTATCTGTGAGAATTATTTTGTTCAGACACTGATTTTCATTTGAAATATTCTTCTTTTATATTTTAAAACATGATATTATATTGATTTACCTGTAATTAAACTGTCTGGAGAAACTACATCAATTCCAGCACTCTTTGCCCATGCTGTAGCTCCAGTACCAACTAAAAAACTGCAAAATTTTTTTATTTTTATATTGTGTTGTGCTTATTGGATATAAAATTGGACAATAACACAAACCTAGGTGAAACCATGCCAAATTCCCTTTTTATTGACTGAAATTGACACAACGATCTTGCAGCACGGATAGGATTTTTGATCCCACTCGCTGCACCTACTGCTCCAAAATGCATATTTTGACCTTCCATAAGACTTGCGTCGCATTCCACTTTTCCATCGGTTGTGAGATTTGATCCATAACCAGCATTAGTAATGGGACAATTTTCCAGCACCATTGTTGCCTCTGTTGCAGCATCCTGAACATCATTGCTTTGTTTCAGACACTCCAAACCCTACAAATAACAATATTTTTGCAATAAACATTTTTCGTAAAAATTGTGTTATTTTGCGTTATTTCTTTATTGTAGCAATTTGTCAATTTGATTTTTTTAGATCAGCACCTTCTCACAGGCTTCTTTGCAAACTTTTTCATATCTTTCCTTTAACGAAGCTGAATGCTGTCCTGCTCCTATAAAAGTAAACAATTTTCATCAAAATAAGTTTTATGGAAAACTTTTTCAAAAATGTTTTTTGATATTTTCATTGTAAACATACCAACGTGAACAATAATAAATCCCTCTCTTGTACTCATTGTTATAACATTACAAAACAAACAATTTCACAGGGATTTAATAAATCCATCTGGTATAAATAAACATTTTTAACACAATGTTTTTATTAGGAACGTGATATTTTTGAAGCCCCTTTTTCACACATCTACACCGGTTTGTCAATAGTAAACAGCTGATCGACTCAGTTCCCAACCTAACCTAATTCACTTAGCCACAGGAGCTCGCAAAAACACAAATTGTAAATATCGAATTTCAATGTAAATATGAAATAGCAAGTAAGTAGAAATCTGTTTCTATAATTTAGGTATTTTCACATGTTATACTAACAAAATCACTTCTTTTAATTGTAGATTTTGTACGTTTACAATTGAGTGAATGTCAAATTGAAAAAAATAAATAAATCATGAAGTTAAAAAATGTATCATCGTTATTCAATGCATTTCAAAAAAGATGCATAAACACTCAACCACAGAAAAAACGAGACATCAATTGGATAAAACCTATTGGATTTGAAACTGGAATTCGAGTTTACAATCCTATTACTAAATGTAAAACTCCTCTTATTTTGCAAAATGAAAATTTTGCAACATGGTATATGTGTGGACCAACTCTATACGATTCAGCACACATTGGTCATGCATGGTGAACAAAAATTATCATACATTTTATTAATTTTTTAATTTTTATTTTATTTTATTTTTTGTGATGAATAAATTGTAAAAATTAATTATTATATATTTTCGTTTCAGTACATACGTAAGATTTGATATAATAAGAAGGATTTTGAACGAATTTTTCAATATTAACGTAGTGCAAGTAATGAGCCTGACTGACATCGACGATAAAATCATCAATAAGTCGTTGCAAACTGGACAGGACTTTCTTCAGATCACAAAGTTTTATGAGAAAGAATTTTTCGAAGATTTGAACGAACTGAATGTTGTGAAACCTTACCTTAGTTGTCGAGTGACTGATTATGTTCCTCAAATAATTGAGTTCGTGTCAAGATTGATTAACAATGGACATGCATACGTCACTGAAAGCGGTACATTTTTCAAATACTACAATAGTAATTAAATTGAAAATTTTAATCTGATTTCATACCTTAATTTATTTTCATTTTTGTAGGAACGGTATATTTTAACACATCAAAATATGAAAACTACGGTAAACTAAGTGAGCCGATAATCGATGAGATGGAAGCAGGATTGGAAAAGAAGTTTTCCTCTGATTTTGCATTGTGGAAATCAGCAAAAAAAGACGAGCCATTCTGGGAAAGTCCTTGGGGAAACGGAAGACCAGGTTGGCATATAGAGTGCAGTGCGATTGCTAGGTATAAATAAGAGAAACAGTTTTAATAAGCATTCAAAATAATCTTTATTCTAAAACAAGACTTCGTAATTTTTTAAAACGAAAATGATTTTAGCACAGTCCTAGGAAACAGAATTGATATCCATAGTGGAGGCATAGATCTGGCTTTTCCACATCACGAAAATGAAGAGGCACAATCATGCTGTTATTTCGAAGAATATCAGTGGATAAACTATTGGTTGCACACCGGCCATCTATTTTTACGAAACGAAAAGATGTCGAAAAGTCTGAAAAACACAATCAGCATCCAAGATCTTTTGAAAAAATATTCAGCTAATGAGTTCAGATTGTTTTGTTTGATGACAACATACAGACATGGTAGCAGAATGTTTTTATTGAACATTTTTTATTCAAAATGTTTTTGAATTTTCAAAATAATAATTTTTAATTTGTTTTAGGAATCGAGTTTACAGACACTAAACTAATGAACGCCGCTGTACTGATGCAAAAAATTACACACTTTTTACAAAGTTGTGAAGATTACATTTCTGGTAAACTTCGCAATGGCAATGTCATTGAATCAGAATTACTGAAGGTAAACAAAATCATATTCAAATTTAAACTTATTTTTAATAATTATATTAAGGAATTTCAATATTTTTCAGGCATTGAACGAAACAAAGAAAAAAGTTTCTGCTTCACTTCAAAATGATTTCAACACCGGAGCGGTGATGAGTGAAATCAGCCATTTGATAGGAGTTGCAAACAAAATGCTCAGCGAGAAAGAAGTTTGTATTTATCTGTATTCTTATTTTTAATAAAAGCTGAAAAGAATAATTCAAATTAATTTTTTACATTTTTTCAGACGAATGTTTCCGCTCGAAGTGTCGTAACTCTAGCAATGGTTTCGCGATACGTTGCATCGTTACTTGAAAAGTTTGGTATCCAAAATGTTACAAGAAGAAGCACCAATGACCAAAGTATAACTGGTATCTTAGATAGTTACGTCAAATTTCGCGAAATTGTCAGAAACGACGTTTTGAAGGAAAAAACAAAAAACTTGCCAGTTTTGAAAGCTTGTGATGATGCAAGAAATGAATTGTTGGCATTTGGAGTTCACGTCAAAGTAAGAATTATTTATCATAACGAAAGTAGATTTGAAAAAAAATGTCAAACTAAAGTAATGAATTTGTTTCAGGACCAAAAACCAAAATCAACGTGGACTTTTTGTGATACGGTCAAACGTTCTTAGAATCATGTAAGACGAAGAAAATAAAAGTTTGTTTTATCAACTCGTCGTGTTACTCTTTGACATGAAAACAACTATATCCCTTGTTACAACGTACTTGTACTTTCAAGTTTAGTATACGAAGTGCATAAATTAATCACAGAATATGCTATTTGGAGCACTAACAGGTACAAAACGAAGTCCGAACTTTTAAAAGCGTTCTACTTTTGAAGGCGCATTTATCTGACATTGTAATCACCGAACATTTGCAGCTGCGATGGTCCGCGCAAAATGAAATCAACTGGTCTAAAAATACCCCAAAAAATTGTCTGCAAATAGTCTTGCTAATTTTTTGGTCACGCTTTCAATACCAACTAAAATATATACCATTCTTTCTTCTATCAACAATAGTTTCGAAAAAACACTTCAATTTTCTTGAATGAAATTGAAGGACTGTAAAAATCAAAATTTCGTCGATCAGTGAAATTGCAATGTTGGGATTCTGAAGCCATCAAATCGATGAGATAAACTTTCTCATTCGCAAGCTGTGGGATTTACGTGCGTGCGTGAAAGCTGTTCGTTTTTAATAGAATTTTCCACCACTGTATGGTCGGTTTTGCGCACGCGGACGACGAGCGTGACATGACGTCGACCGGCTCTGGTTCGTTTGCTTCTCCACTTTACTTATACCCTCTGTGTCGATTAACTCGGATCTCGCGATCGGAAACACATCCGCACTGTCTATGTTGATTTTGTCTGCACTTTTGAACAAGCCGAAACCTCGCGAGTGCAATCGCCATCAACAAGTGTTTGCCGATAATATACAGATATATAAGTGCGTGCGCGCCAACGGTAACGTTAAAAGTTGCGAACAAAAGTAGAAAGAAATATTCGATGGTTTGTTGCAAGTCGAAGAGAAATTGCACGCGACAGGTGACATGAATAAAATAGTATCCTTTGGAGGGAACATCTCGCTCTGACATATGCTTGTGCCAAATTCTGACAATAAACATTTTGTCGCAAACTGACGTAAGATATTGAAGAACTGCGAAAAATTATTCGAACTGATTTTATCAATATGGCAAACGGAAAAGGTAACTATGATAACAATTTTGTTACTTTTTTATTGGATTTTTGATCTTATTTTTTGAAATTTAAGAAAATCTTGATTTTGTACTTTGTATGTTGAGTTTTGAATGAAACTTATTTTCGGAAAAATGAATAAATGTTTGATAATAATAAACATGTTAATTTTTAAAAAATCGGAATTTTTAAACTTTTTTATTTGATTGCATCGCGTTCTTGTCGCGATGAGTTTGACGGTGACCTTGAGATGACCCTTCGGGAAATGATGAAATCTCGTGATACTTGAAAATAATTTCGGAAAATTAGATCACTGCTACTTTGTTTTATTAAAAGTAAACTGCAATTTACTTTAGTCAAAACATTTTGATTTTTTAACTTCAAAAATTTACGTAAATTGACACATTATTAATTTTTTGCAAACATTTCATCAACTTCGGCAACCCCTTCTAAGATGTTTTTAAAGTAAAAAAAATATTTTCACTGAATCCCACGTTTAAAGAAAATAAATTTTGATAATTTCGAATTCGGGAAAACCCCGAAGATGAAAATAAAATGAAAATTTGTTGTCGCAGTAAACTCTGGCTGCGGCTGGTGTATTCCTATGAGGTACATAATGGCAATTATGGGTTCGATCGCAATGGCCATTATTTATGGATTCAAAGTTAACATCAGCGTTGCAATCGTTGCCATGGTGAACCACACTGCCATAAAATTAGAAAACCAGCGAACTTTCGTGGCGCCAAAAACCAACGCGGTGGATGAAAGCGTTTGTCATCACTTCGACCTGTCTCAGCTTTCTCGCACTCAAGTGAGTTACATATTTATTTATTTATTTATTTATTTATTTGGATATAATCCATGAATATTCTCAAATATAAATCAATAACAAATTATAATCTAGACAAACTGCTCTAATAAATTTTAAACCTTTATGTTAACTTATTTTACCAAATTGT
>JAGTPF010000036.1:0-20001 GCA_020615435.1 Telenomus remus | reverse complement strand
AACGTATACAAAAAAATAAAACTCGTTTTGTTTTCAATCCAAATGCGATACAATGTATATAACTCAATTACAAAATTACTCCCATAAATAACTAACCGATTATTTACAACAAACGTTTGTTTTTTTCTCGAACTTGTGACAGTTCTGTTTAAAAGTTTCATCGTTTCTCAATCGATTTCAATCACAAAAGAAATAAGAGTAAATTCAAGATAGAATTTTCAACATCATGTCCAGATAAGTTTTCATCAAAGGAACATCACGATTAGGCTCTGCCAAGACCAGCAAAATTGCCTCCGATCGAACCGGAAGAACCTTCAGAATTTGCAAAGAACAATCTAACAAAAAATTATTCTCAGCAAACAGCCTCCTTCCCGTTCGATCGGACTTACACATCTCTATTTTTGGTATGCACGAGCGAAATTTATTTATTGACCGTAAGGTCGAGCGGCAGGTCCTGTTCCATCTCAATACCAGCCTCGTTTCTGACTCTTAGATCCTGTCCGCACCTGTTGGCCTCCTGCCAAACGTTCTGCAGCCCATACTGAGCATTCACCGAATTCAAGAGGTGTCTGAATAGCGGGTCCTGCGACTTGATTATCAGATCCGAGATGATCTTGGTCTTCTCCACGATGTTATCGTTGCTGTGGATGCAGCACTTGTGGTGGCAGCAGCAGTCGTTCTTCTTGGGTTCTGCACGCTCCTCCACGACTTCCATCATCTGATCCGCCCGCTTGATAACAGAGTTCCTCACCGGGTCACAACCGAAACTCTCCCTCTTCACCGGAGTCGCGTTCACGATCGAATCGATGTTCCGATAATCCACACTCACATTACTCTTATAATAATCCTGAGGCTCTTCGGTTTTGATCGGGGTCGACTGCAGCCCCATCCTCTCCTGAGTTGGACTCGGCGAAAATGCCTTCTTCGAATAGCTCGGGTTCATCACAATCCTCTCAGGAACAATGTAAGACGTGTCCTCGTACTTCATCCGGTACACGCTTATCTCCTGCTCCGGCCTCTCCGACCTCTCCAGATTGTACATGTTGTTCCACTCGACAAACTTGATCTGCTCCTCGTAGCTGTTGTTCGCCTTAGGACTAGTGCTCAGGGTGCTGCTCTCGGTACTCGTGTCCTTCTTATCCGACTCAGAATGTTTGTCCGAATTAGCGTCCAACCGGCTTTTATCCTCCTGACTCGTGTCCTCAAATGACTTGTCCTGTGACTTGTTGTTGTTGTTGTTGTTCACATAGTGACGGTAGGTTTTGACGTGCTTGCGCAACGATGACGGATCTGTGTACCGTTTGGGACAACCGGGCACTTTGCAGCAATAGGGCTTGTCCACGGCGTGGGTTCGTGTGTGTTTGAAACGGTCCGACGAGTTGGAGTAGGCTTTGTTGCAACCTTCCACTGGGCATACGTAGGGACGCTCGCCTGTGTGGGAACGTGCGTGTATCTTCAGGTTCTCAGCCCGGCTGAAACTCTTGTCACATTGGAAACAGTGGTGCGGCTTCTCGTTCGTGTGGGTCCGAACGTGCACTAACATTTTGTACCTGAAATCGTACAACAATTTCATTCTTTAGTAATTGAACTTTCAGGGCAAACAAATTTTATTGATAACGTTTTTGAAATATGTTAAGAATTTTCATTGTTTTGTTTTAGAAAGATTGATGTTTAAGAAATGTTCAGCGTTTTTGAAAAGCGAAAAAATGTTTATTATAATAAAAAATGATATTTTTGTTAAAAATTATAAATCTAGCTGTTTGGATTCAAGCTCTATAATTATCTGAATCTAAAACTCAAATATTTACATTAAAAAAAAAACTAAAAATAAAAATTACTATCAAAATTTATTCAAGAGGAACCAATGAATTACAGCGATAAAATATACATTGAGATTGAACGATAAACATGATATTTTTCAACAAATAAGATCTGTTTTTTCAGAAATAATTCGTTATAATTCGTTAACAAATCGTTATCGTATTTGTTATTTTGATGCTTATTGATGCTTTCAAGGATCTAAACAAAACTTTCAGACTTCCTGTGTTAATCTTTAACTTTATTTTTTTTTATATTTAGTTAAGAAAAAAATCATTTGTGAACTTCTCTACTTTTGTTTTTTTGTTAATTTTGTTAAAAAAAAGTCGTTTGCCTAGTTAGCAATGATGGAGCACGTTTTTGCACTTATGCAAGATGTTTTCAAAGTAACTGATCTAAACAGCGTAGAGTAATTTTGCTAACGCAAGAAAAAAGACCGTTTGATGAAATCCAACTTTTATATTTTTCAATTAAAATTTCTGACTCATTTTCGAACTTAAATTGTTTGTTTTTTATTTGGATGTAGTTTTGTAGAAAGTGAATGAAGAATAGCGTGGCTGTTGTGATGATAATTAGCAGTTGATGTGTCACCTTGCATTGAATCCGCGCTCGCCTCTCGGGCATCCCTCCCATCCGCAATAAAATAGCCCCTTCGGACCAGGTGCAGCGTGCAGCCTCGCCACGTGTCCCGCTAGCTGTTCCAAGGACGTGAACCACCTTCCACAGTTCTGCCATCTAGAAAGAGAAGACGAAAAAAAAGGTCAACATTCCGCCAGCGTGTTTCCTCGTCACATTTTGCATTCTTGCTTTCTTTGACCTACATAGTTGTTTAATTGTCTCATTCTCACACCCGTCATTTCTTCTCCTCCGACGGCTCAGTCCATCTCTTTTGTATCACTCAAATAAGAATTTCAATTTTCATTCTCTTTTTCTTACAACAACTTGAACTTCCAATCAGACAATATTTAATTTTTGCGGTTCTAATTTTTGCTTTTTGGGAGACAAAAAAAAATGTTCGTTTGAATTGAAGGTCGTCGATGAGAATAAACTCAGGTACAGGACCCAAAGTCCCTTTTGGTCTTTCAAATTGAGTCGATAAAATTGAAGCGAGATGATATCAGTCGACCCTCCGCATCGGGTAATTAAATCGATAAACTTTTCACCTACGCGGCCGCCATGTTTATGAACAATTACGCGTTCTTGTGCGGAGATAAGTGCAAACCGAGTGTGTTTCGCGTGTGCAATTGGAAAGCAGTTCGTTGATTCAACTGCGCATAAAGGAAATGGTGGTTGTTGATAAGCTCTTATGCGGGAACAGCGTGTCTCTCTCTGTGTTATTTTTTTTCTCCTTTTTCACATCGGGAGCAGCGAAAAAAAATGGCGAAAGCGACAGGACCTTCGACCCCATCGCTGTCCAGATAACGCGCCGCGTCAAGACACGTTGACGTTCAAACGAAACGCCAGGCCAAACGTTTTCAGAACGATGAATCCGCGCGCTTCTACGAATAGAAATTGCGATAACAAAATAATAGCACTGATAACAGCTGTCGAGGGCTTTTATTTCGGTCCAAGAAAAGCTCTTATGTTTTCAACAAAAATTCGGCTTAGAACATAACAGAGCAGCGAGACTGATTAGAATATTTCTGATAATGGATTGTGTATTTTTGAATTGTTTTTTCTTTTCTTCAAACTCGTTTGATGTTTGAATTGAAATTGTAGATGATTTATAAGAGGTCGAAAACCAGTTTTCAATTTTTATTCGTTTTGCAAAAAAGTGTCTACTCAGACGGTTGATTTTATCATATCAAATTGCACCATCTTGCAAAAACGAAGAATTATAAGAATCAGATACAGATTATCTCACAAAAGTTGCAGATCGAAAGTATTTGTATTGGAGATAAAGTTTTTTTTTCGACGTTCAATTAAAATGGTATTTATGAAACTTCAAAACAGAAAAGAAAAGAAGGACTGGGAAGGTCATTTCCAAGAGGCAGAACCCAATGAAAAAGAAGCGAGGAAAAATAGTAGACGTGGAAAAAAAAAACGCTGTAACGCGGATTTGTTATCAATTTGCAATTGATATGACGAAACGAGCGAGACGTTTTTATTGAGTGTTGACAGACTCCAGCTGAGACCATCATCATTGGCTCGCGGCCTCTACCGTGTGATACATTGATTACCGGCCTTGATTGTGAAACAATTCTTTTGCAATGGCTCTGTGTCTCTGATACGAGCGCAATTTTGCGAAACAAACAGAAGTGCATCAAACGTTCGGCCGACGTTGCAACTCAAATGTCGATCGAACTTGAGCATCGATCCGACCATCCCAAACCGGTTGGAAACGTCCAAATTGTGTCCTCGGCTTATCGCCAGACGTTATTTACACGTGCTAAACGCGTGATTGCACTAACCCGATCGTTGTTACTCAAACACTCATTTATATAATCTCTGACAATTCACGCCGCGGTATTGACAAAATGATCGTCTTCATTCTCGTTCACTCAGTGCAACAATTAAAAAATACAGAATCATTCATTGAAATTTTGTAGTACATTTTACAGACACATTTGTGTTGAGACTTTTGTAATTCTCAAAATCATTAGTGACGATTATTTGTTACTCAATGCAGCAAATAAAAAAAAAGATAACAAAAATCAGAGAATTATCTATTGAAATTTCGCGAAATTTCCCGAAAAATTTGCCTACAATTTTTGTCTGTAGATTTTCGGTCTCACAAAATCATTAATGATAATCATTTGTCATGAAATCAATTAGTATCATTAAAAATTATTTGTTATTGATCGTTCAAAGGTCAAAATATTAAACTGATGGTCCAAATTCGGATAATCATGCCGACTAAAACCAATCACCTTCGTAGAAACATTGTAGCCTCTAATCTGTATCGTTTAAGCCGTTAATTATCACTCAACAAGAGTGCAACGTTTTTATCCGCATGTTATCATATGATACAAGCGTCGACTAGAGCTCTCGGCAAACATTTGATTGTCTGGCATCGCGAAAAGATTGTGAGAATAAAAAAAAAGGCAAGAAACAGATCAAGAACAAGAGAGTGATAGTCACCTGCATTTGAGTTGCGCATTTTCGCCTCTCCTGACTGATCCCAACTCGAGGCTGGAACTTGAGGCGTCCGAGTCGCTGTGGGTCGGGCTCGGGGGTCCGGTGGTAAGGGCCCCGGTCAGACTGGGAAGGCCTTGGGCGCTCGCTGGTGAGGTCGCCAGGTCCTCTTCGGTTGGCATGCTTCGCGGCCACACCGCCAGTTCTAGCGGCGGCTGCTGCAGGTTCAAGTTGCCGTAGTAGCTCGGGGGGCTGTACCTGTACGAGCTGTAGTATCCCGGGACCAAGCTCGAGTAGGAGCCTAGATGGGTTGGCATCCTGCCGGGAACGTACAAAATCATGATGACGATTTGAACTCAAACAACACCAGCAAAACCGGACCAGACGTGCAACTCCAAGTTGTGTTTCCCTTTTTCTCTTTAATTTTTATTTTAGCTCTTGAACTAATTTTCTCCTTCTTTCCTCCGGTTGGAAACAAGACTTTTCAGGTCTTGAATCAGGGCTGGGCGCGCGAACCCACTCACGCTAATTGCACTTTTTGACTATAATAAAAAAAACTTTGTCCGAGTCCGTATTGTCAGATATATTTGAACCGATTGGACTTGAGGATACGATAGCTCAGGAATTGTTTGCTGTATTCGATGGAAAACATAACTGCAACTCTTCTTGTACGCGGGTTCACAAATTATTTTGGCTGACGTTTTGGTTGTCTTTCAATCACCACTCTCTCGAACAGTGTTCGTTTGATTTGGAGTTTTGTTTTGATTTGTCGTTGATAGCTTTAGGATGTCAACAAAAACTTGTCAAGACCCAGCAGTCATCTTCGGGCAAACTACTGCTGGATCCCCCAATTGAACTTAAACTTTCTTATATTAACAACGAGACCGACCAAGCAACAGCGCGACAGACTGACTAATATCATCTAAAGCTAGGCGCCTTATAAATGCGCTGTCTATCAACGAGAGTCCCCCATCCAAGTCGGCTGTCTCACTCCCGCACGAGACAGATAGCCAAAGCTTAACATTTTTCACACTCTACTTTGTATTGCGACGTTAATTTTTTTTCTCTCTCGCTTTTCGGTTCTTTTCATAAGGAAATCCCTTGACGAATTTTCCAATCTAATCAAAAACCTAGTTCTGGACTTTGACAACCGATTTTCGTTGCACGAAGACATTGTAATCTTCCAAATCAATATTTAACCGAGAGCCAACGTTATCAAATATCGCGATAAGCTTGTTCCCTCTCTCTCTCTCTTTCTCTTTCTTTTGATAAAGTGCTTGATTTCGTAACAAGGGAGAGGAAGCGATATCGTGCCCCCTAGGAAGTTGCGCTTTTGTCCAGCTCGTTTTTTGCCTTTATTTGTATTTCTTTTGCTCTGATTAGGTATTGATTCGGACCAAAGTTCTTGCGGTGCAAAGTCAAATAGCAGCATCTTGGAAATGGTCTCTCTGTCTCGTATGTTGTCGGGCTTGGGAACGGTAACTCGAGGAACCTTTGTGCTCGCTGAACCGTGAACCGTTTGAGGAGCGCGAAAATTAATGACGCTTAGAGGTGTCGAAGGGGAGCCAATCCCTCGGCACCTTTCTCGTCAACCGTCGCTTTCGGTCGCTTCTTCCCAACCAGATGCTTCTAACCAAGACATGACAGATAATAGCGACAAACTCCGATACGCATTATTTCCTCTTTTGTACGCAATCTCACTGCTAAAAACACCCTTTTCAAAATCAAAAACTTTGTCGATCATGACCTTTGACCCTCAAACTTTTTACTTTGTCGTCCAAGATTTATTTTTCAACCTTTTATCTTTTTCATTTAACTTTTTCTCTTTTTTTTTCGAGTAATGTGACTTATCTTGTCGGATCTGCCGGTCCGTTGGACAGATTTTCGGACAGAATCGAAACGCGACAAGCCGTGAAATTCGATCGGTCCTCGGCATAACTCGAACCAAAGTCGTTAAGATTTTTGACTGATACGCCGATCGTCCGGACACGACTCCGGATCATTTGCAGTCGCGCCGTGCTGTCACGCCTATCTGTCACATGGCATCGATCTCTGTCGCGGTCTAGAAAACTCGACTTTTCCATCGCCAAGAAAAGGGAGAGAAAAAAAAGAATATTCGAGATAAAAGAATCTGTACCTCTTCTACATGAAAAAATATCAAGTATTTTGTAGTTCAAACTTGATTGTCTGGTTTGGACTTATCAGCTCAAAAGATAATCTGGGAAATGGCGAGTGTCTTCGTTTTTATAAGCGAATACCAAAAATACATCGCTGCTGTTTACTCAAAAGCAGCGTGAGAGCAAAGTGTAAATGGAAATAAATAGAATAACAACTTAGGAGGTAAACATTGCGCCATCGATCGGGTACCAATGCGAATCGTCATCGATAACAAAATATAGAAAAAAAAAATTGATGACGTTACGAAATTGACAATTAAAGCACGTTATATAACCGACGACTAAACAGCGAACCGAGACTCTATTAATTGCACGGATTTTCGAACGGAATCAATTACAAAGTTTGGTCTATTATGGTCGGAGGATCAATTGTGCGGCGAGCTTTGTGGAAGCTGGGCAAAGGAAACTATAAGAATGAAAGACACCGGAGAGTATCCCTGAAAGCGGGGATGCGAATAATGTCGTGGCCCTGCGCATGGCAATTACGGACACTCGCCGGGCCCTTTTGGAGAATACCCCCAGCATTCTGTGCGCCATCGTATTAATGAATATCGTACTATTCGCTTTTTTTTGTCCCCCCGTGCGTCCCCCACCCGCGCGTTCTACATGACACCCGGGCTGCCGGTGTCGGCGCGTTTGATCTACCGCTCTCAACAGGTACGGGCTCTCGTCGTCCCTGCCAATCCCAACCGACGAAATGCGTTCGCGGCTTTTTAGATCGAGATCTCGAAATGAGTATCATTTTTATCGACGTCAATATATCTGCCTGTTATTATATTTTCATGGCCCCAGTCCTAATGGACCTGGCAAAATTCGAGATCCGTCCAAAGATACCGAGATGTTTGCATATTTTAAAAAAAAACGACGGCGGAGGTATCGCCTACTTTTTTTGTTTTGTTTCTTTTTCTTTCTCAGCTAGCCCTCAAGTGCACAGTTGAGGAAATATTTGATAGTGTACTGAATGTTTGTAAAATCAAACGTGTTTCGAGATTTATGAAACTAACGTATCACAAGCTGAATAAACACTTGCTGAGAGTTTGAAACCTGTGGAATACAATATTATCGCCGCGAAAACATACAAGGTTTTCTAGTCCCACGATTTTCAACTTAGTAACTTGAATGTGAAATCAATTTTCATATCAGAAATTTGCAACATCCAATGGGTTGTGATTTTTTTCCAAAGGCTTTTTTTCGTAAACGCTTAAACAGAGAATTTTCTCAGACAGCAAAAAATATGAGTTTATCTCTGAATTTTTATGGACAAATTAGAGCAAAAAAGTTTGAAAAGTCAAAAGTGAGTGTTTCCCATGAAAAACTCAAGTTTCAAACTTGAGTTGCGGACCCACAGAGATGAATGGTCCTTGCAATTGTGATGGGTACTTGAAAACAAATCTTGGTTCGATGAAAACAAAAGTGTTTAAAAACTGGCGTTTAATCAGTGAATTGTGTTGGTTATAAGTACTCGCGTAAAGTCGAAAAGTTTGGTTCGCGGCTCTCTCCCACGGCACTTGGCGATGTTGGCTGGGTTTTTCAAAAAGAGCGGGAGCGCCCCCAACAGCGCGCTTGAAATACCACCACGGCCAACTCGGAAGATGCTCCCGCTGTGCCACGAGAGGCCTCTCGTTCGGCGTCTCTCTGGTGTGTATTTTTATGGCGAAAGCAAAAAAATAAAGAGGGAATAAGAAAAGACGAGAAAAAAGAAGTGTATAGCGGGCCTGGAGAGCGAGCCTACTGCCTACGATACCCCGTGGACTCGGCGTTCAACGCTATTATGATTTATGGTCCACATTACCGCGCGCATAATAATAGTACTTTGCGTTATACTAATTAGTTGAGGCCGGGGATAATAATGCACAGATTAGCAGGCGCTTTCAAAGCCATCTTCTTCGTGCTCATTGCAGTACCAAAACGGTGCGCCCTTTTTCACCGACCTGTCCCTGGCTTTCAAAATTCAAACCCAAAAATTCAACATTTTGTTGCAAATTCTTGATTTTCATCTGCCTCAATTGAATGATTGAACGAAATTTTATTTTTACAATTCAAAATTGCTTTAGAATCATTTATAGGTCATCAAAATGATCAGTTGCATTTAAAAGGGTTGTAATCATAATTTACGACTTTTAGTTACAAACATAAATCGATCGGATGAAATGAAATATTCGACTTTTGGTTATGATAAATCAGTTTTCCGTAACTGAAAAAGAAAAATAGAAAAATAAAACTAAAAAAAGTTATTGAAAGATGAAAATTAAAACTGTCCATGACCTTAGGAGGTTGAGCACAATTGGCAAGCTGAATTGACAGAACGGCAACGTCACCGTTGGTAATTTCACGTGGTCGATTGACAATACACAGATTGATTTGCCAGCGCCAATTGGCGACGAAAAATTGCGATGGAATCACGGCGCTATCATGCAATCGCGAAATTGAAATCACGTTGAGTTCAATTAGTCGTTGAACCGCGCGGCGGATTCTGATGATGATGCGCACCTATGTGCGTTGTGTGTGTTGGTGATGGCGCGGCTTTGCCTGTGTAATATGTATTACAAACGGGACAGAGGATGGCTACCGGTCGCAGCGGGAGATCGCGACGGGGGTCCCTACTATGCTCATCGCCGACGCTGCTACCGAGAAAGTACCGATCCCAAGTCCTCGTCATCTTTCTCTCAACCACAAACATTCTCCTCTTCCAACCATCACATACTTGCACATTTTTTTTTGAAACAAAAAATTGCTTTTTTTAAATTAGTTTGTTTAAATCCAATTTTTTTTGGTGAAAATATTACTTTTTCATTCAATTTTATTAGAAATGAGATAAATGTTGTACTTCTCCAAACTACTTTTGCAATGTAAATTGTAATGCCTCTACAATGGAGATTTTGAAATTTTACAATTCATCTTATAGAAAAATCATAAATATAAAATTCATATCATAGAAAAACTTTTATTATCGTTATTATTTTGAAAATAATACAGAATAAACTGATAACATTCTAAAATTATTGGGTCATGATGATAAAAATTGTCTCGTTGAGATATATAAGTTGTGCAATCAAAATTTTGCATTGTATTCATCCATCATTGAACTGACAAAAACAAAAATTTAACAATATTAAATAATTTTACAAATGGAACGGATTTAAAAATGTGCACCATGCGAGCAACAAAAAGCTGAGTCATTGGCGTCAGATACGAAGAGGCTATAGACAACAATTTGCACCGCTGGATCATTTGAATAATCCTAGAGGCTGTGCAAATGATAGGGATGACGAGGCCGGCGTATATCAATTGGCGCTGGTCTCTCACTAATTTCGTGTCGGTGCTACCAGTTTGATTTGAAAACGTCTTTTTTTTTCCTCCTCCTTCTGCGGTACACGATAAGGCCCCGCTAATTAAAAAAGTCGATCCGGTCCGGTTATTATTATTTGGGGCCAGCGATGTCGTAACATTGTCGGCGATTATGGGTTAATTAAAATGGGCAAAAAGCGCGCACCGGATTCCAATAACGAGAAAAGGAGAGCGGCGGTCGAAAATTTCGTAAATCAACGGTTAATGTATTCGTGCCCGAGGGCGCCGCGGTCTAGGCAAGTGGGAGGCAACCTGTAATTTGAACGCGCACCAACTTAATGCAAGTCCCCCGTGCGCCCTTATTTCCATAATTCGTTGTTTAAGCATCATTTTAATAGGCCGCTGGCGCCGCGGCTCGTCGTCGCAACCCCCACGTTCGAAAATCAACATCCTCCCTTCGCTGCCGATCTTTTCGAGTTTTTCCAAAACCGGTCTTTTTCAATTAGATTTCGATGGACTTTCGGAGCCCAGCTCTATGCTTCGATTGTAAAATGTTTGCGCAACCCCTGGCATATTATTTCCAAGGTTGCGAGTCGCGTCCACGGGACACACAACTTTGTGTAAGCGCCTCGGAGGCTTTTCTTCCTCGGTTATAGATTCCTAGTAAAAGCGGCGAAATTGGTCTCGCTCGGATTAATGGGTGGGCTCGAAGGTTCTGATACCTCGGGGCAGTCGATATGCTTTCCTTTTTTTTGCCTCTTCAATTCTCCAACTTGGGATGTAAGAATCGGTCTGTTTTTTATTCGTGTTTGTGTTCTTTCTTTTTCTCTCTGTCCGCTATTTTTTCAGTGGTCACCCATCCATGTACTTGTTCGACTCGGCTGAGCGCAGATAATTTCCTGGTTCTTCAATTAACATTTTACTCTCTTTTCAGAGGAGCAAAAAAACGCGATGAGTAAATCGATTTTATTAATGGTAATACGAGTAAATGACTATCGCCGATACTATTGCTAGATAAGCCCAGCTTTTTATACCAAAGTCGGTTTGAATTTTGTGTCTCAAGACCTTCACGCTCAATTGAGTAGAAAAAAAAGTCGAAGAAAAAGTGAAAAACTAACCAGACAGCCGTAACCGCGCCGATCTGCACCTAATCAATTGGATTAAAAATTCCCCCCACCCAGCGGTCGCCATCTGCCGATCGGCGAGGCGTTTTTGTTTCTTTTCTATTTTGTCCTCCTCTCTTTTCAGCTCTTGAAGATAACCTGATTTTAATTTCCTCGCGATAGGGGCTATCAAAGAAAATGTCCGTGTCAAAATGACGCGTGAAATTAGTAATTAATGGTCGCAGATTCGAGGCCCGACAAAAATGCGAAAAAAGAAGCGAGCTGAAAAATAGAAAATCGCGAACGTGAAATTGCAATCGCTGTGGCTTCTGATCGACTTTCTCTGATGGATTATCAAAAGGGTACGATTCGCAGGGTGAGAAGAGGAGGGACGCGAATAATTAATCACGCATTTCACACCTCCGCGATTGAATGTATCCGCGCGTAAGAAAAATAAGAAGAGCCAACTTTTGTCGGGCTTGGCAGCGCGACAAATCGCTAAACTGGACCCCGCATTGACAAATGATTGCGACGTTTCGTCGGACCTCCCACATCGTGGCTGATTTCAGTAGCCGCTCAAATCGTGTAGGGACTTTCCAACAAATTATCGTAACTTGTCACGGTTCCGCATAGTCGAAAACATGGTATTTCTCGGGTTAATTAAGCGCCGATACGACCAACCGACCAATCTATGTATGGGAATTTAATTGTCGCTTATAAGCATAACTCAAAGTCCAGATTAAGGGATAACAGTCCACGACCATCTGCCTTCGAACATTTCTTAACATTTCTATTTTTTACACTTTTTTCAAATTCACTTTTTCAAATGAATTTTGAAAATTGATTATAAAAATTAAAAATAAAACAACTTCTTATTTATTGATATTTTTGAACTTATTGATATTTTTGTACTGTTTTAAAATTAAGATTTTTTAATTAACTTTTTTTACTGAAAAAGGGAATTTTATTGAAAAAAGGAATGATGTTAATCGTGATTAATTGAATGCAATATCGTGGTGGTTAAATCTGCGATAAAGAAATAGAGTTGGAAGCAATTACTGGTACTTAATGGGCAATAAGGGTAAAAATTGGCCCAATGGCAAGATACTGTCATAGGGGGGTCTGGTTTAAGGTGGTCTCAACGACGGAACTACCTCGGAAACAGTTTAGTATATACCACACACAACGCGACACCTCGCCGAGTCGACCACACACGAAGGATGCCCTCTCCCCCACCTCTATAGATGTCCTGCCGTCTTTCCTTCTTCTTGCACGCCCAGGACCAAACCATCTCTGATGGGTACAGAGGAAACAAAAATTCAAATTCCCATTCAATGAAATCAAACTTCTCTTATTTCAGGCAATCTTAGTTCCAAAATTTCCATAACATTTAAAATTAAAAAAAAAACTGTTCCTAATCTGTTTTTTTTTTTCATAACTTTATGAAAGTTGTTTTTCATTTTAAAAGGAAAGATAGAATCGAGTTGTGTTGATTTATTGGACAGTGACTTGTTAGTGGGGGGTCGACTGGTCATTGTGTGGGAAGTGTCGTTGAAAACGCGCGACACATCTTTTCTGATGGCCGATCTTTACTAATGGCTCTCGGCGCGGACACAAAGACGTGGCAGGCCCAGGTGAATCCGTTTTTGCGCCGAGAGAAAAGGTGGCCGTAACCAAAACACTCATTGTTCCGTTTATGGTTTGTTTTGGCTTCCCTGGCGATCTCCCAGGAATCGAGAAAAGAATCGCGCGAGAATGGCACCTTTTTTTCTCGTCTTATAGTTTACCACACGTGCTACGCCGAGGTGGTCTGCGTATTCTTTTTTTCCGTCTGTCAAAGTTCGTTTTCAAAATCCTACTCGACACGGGATCTAAATCATTGGATTATTGCTTCGATTTGACGCGATAACATTTTTTTTTTTCAATCCAAAATTCGAACCATCAAAAAATCCATTTCGTATTTTACTTTTTTCCTGATTTTATTTTGCGGTTTCGAACGGGGTAAAAAAGTTTCGTTTCAGATTATAAATCGAAAATTTAACGATGGTGGATTTAATGCAATTGACTTTTTTTACGGCGCAAAAATTGGAAATGAAAAAAAAAAGAGTTGAAGGGTCATGAAAGAAGTGGTAAAGTGTTTATTTGGGAGCGCGTGAGAAGATGCAGTTGCGAGTTTGTGGCGGTTCCCAAAGAGAGCCGTTGGCGTAGCTGCTTTTCGGTCGCGAATGGCGCACGCTGATTCCCACGTGGGCCGCGAAAAGAATGCGGGCCGAAAATATGCAAATCGGTCCGGGTGATTCGTCGGCTCTTGCTCGCGCGCCCCGACATTACCATAACGCGGCCCGAAAAAGCGAAACCTGTCTGCGCAAATGATACTCCGTCCTGAACAATGCCAGCAACCCCCTCGTTAGCCCCCGTTTCCTTTATTCGTCGCACTCGTCCTCTCCCGGACGACCTGTTAACGGTCCTGCCCGGAGATACCGGTTCCCCGCTCACGGGACACTTTGTCCCAACGGATTTTTTGGGGTCAATTTTTTGATACCACGCTCTTGCATTTATTTCCGTCTATGATAAGGTCGCCGGCTAACGTACGTTGCGATTCTGCCAAACTGCGACCTGATCCGACTGGTCCAGCCAACGGTTTTTCGTTACGTTTTGTTCATTGTTTTTCGACGGGCATCTCGAATGGTCCCAATTCCGGATTCGGACAGAAAAGAGGTGCAAGGTTACAAGAACAAGGGACCTCATACAAAATTCTAACGTTTTTCAGTGTGCGAGATTTGAAACAACATTCTTCGCATTGTTCATATTTTTCTAATTCATTACTTTTAACCCTTTCTATGCTGGGAGTAGAAGTAAAAATCGTAACACTTGAAACTTAATGTGATTGCAAATTAAGATTGCCAAATCAAGCCATAAAACAAGATATTTTTCAATTTCCACATAGTTAGATTTTTTATGCATTGGCGATTAAGATGAGCCCAAATGTGTCAAAGAAATGTTAAAAAATAAGTAAGAAGCTTGGAAAATTGTAGATTTTAATTTTTCATTGGAGATAGAATAGCATAAAAAGTGATTTAACTCATTTTCCAAAATGACTAAGAAACGAGTTAATTTTCACGTTGAATTTTTTTAACATTAAAAAACTATTTTATGAAACAAATATATTTTCAATTACAAAAAACGTGTTTCAAAAAAAGTTCAATTTCTGTGTCATAAAAAGGGTTAGTTTCGAATTTCAATCATGTCTTTCATCAGAGCCACAATATTTGGCCAAAAAATATGATCCACATTCGGGACCAGAAGAGAGTGAAAATAATCTGAATTCCTCAAAACGCAAACCTGTTAGCCGTGTAACATAAGAAACGAATGTGTAGATGCAGATGGGTGACAAATTGCAATCAGGCCAATTAGTCTTAGTAGCTGAGAATGTGAGAAAGCAAACGAGAGTTGGCTGTTTAGTCGCGACCCCCTCAGCCGAATTGCGATTCATCATCGCACGACAATAGCTGTTACGCGTGCAGATGTCCTCCTCCAGATATTTTTACATATGTCTCCAGCCGTCTCTGGTCTCTATTCTTACGAATCTTTCGTCTTTGGACGTACGAGAGGGACTCCCACATGCGTTGCGTCAAACATCCATTATTGAAAAGCCCGCATTGTCAGTTGCCCTGCTCCGGGCTTCTTTCTCGTACCTGACCCGAGATAATCCCATCGTCAGAGTCTTCTATTATGTCAGAGCGCTCCCCCATGGACCGACGAGCATTGTCGCGCGATTCCGCGCAGCCAAAAGTGGCTCGGCAGAGATTTTCTGTCGAATTTGTAAGAAAGGAAGAATAAAAACGGTCGGGTGTAGGGACCAGCACAGAACGACCCTTTGTTAAAGAGCCGGCGTAGATAAACATCGTGCGCCAGTGACCGCGTTTACCATCCTCTGACCTTTGTTATCGCTTCCTTCTTCTCATTTTTCAACACCTCAAGGACTTTGTCACATTTTTCATCGTCCACATTTTTGGAGTCGCACGTTTCTGGTCCAATCATCGTTCAAACTTGGAACTCAATTTTAAAAACAAAATTTTGAAAATGTCGAAAAATTCGCTTACCAATTTGCGTGCAAAAACAGTCTCGAATCCTGAAGACGACAGCAAAGTCCAACTTGCTAATTCACTTGTTTGGATCAAATGAAAACGTTTCACTGAACTTGAATAATCGTTTAGAAACTTGGAAGGTGCACGTGCGTACGGCGATGAAGAGGCGATTGGATCGAACCGTCGGTTTCCAAGGATGGGTTCGAACTGACGTTCCTCGAAGCGGTGGTCCCGGGTGTGGGTTTTCGGTGCGTCTCCTTTTTTTCGTCGCTCTCGCTCTCTTGCGGCGTTTGCGTTCGTGGGCCCCCGGGCCCTGGGAGGCGCTCCTGCCAAGAGTGGGGCGACCCCTAACCTAAGCTAACGCCCCACCACTCGCACCCCTACTACCTACCTCGCCTCTCAAGTCAACTTCGTCCTGTCTTCGTCTATTCTTCGCCTCGCTTCCTTATCCTTCCTACTAACGAATATAACCCAACTGGGTTTCAGGCGCTTCGCAGCATTGTGTGATTTGGCATGAGCGCCGCGATCACGTATCCAACTTCGGCTCCAAATTACAAACCGCCATACCCCTCTGCACATTATTTTCACATTAAAGCCAAACATTCAAGAGCTCCGGTTCCTCTTCTTTATCTTTTCCCTTTTTGGCGCCTTTTTTTCCCTTTTTTCTTCAACACCCCTTTTAACAATGTTGAAAGTCTAATTCGCATGATTTACTTGTCGGTTAATCACTTTTTTTGAATTATTACTCGTTTGATTGTATTTATTTCTTTCTGATAGACAGAATAAAAGTGCGATTTCAAAATGATGTCACATTTCAACTGAAAATAACGCTCGAACGAATAACAATCATTTATGTTAACGACGCGTAAATCAGGATTTTTAGCGACGCAACTTCGGTGTGTTTTTATTTTTTTCCCCAGCGACAACATTTCGGCAATAATTCCTATTAAGGAGATGCCTTGTGCTGAGCATTTTGACATATACGTTCTGCGATAAATTCGCTCTCCTGCGAGCACAATGTACTGTATCAAAGAGTCGTAAAAAAATCCCGAGGTTTATTGTTCTGCGGGATTTTTTATTTTTAATTTGTAATTGCTTGATTAAATTTTGTTTTATGCGGTTGGATGAAAAACGATTATGATTTTTGTGACTTCAGTTTTTTTTCCTTTTTTTTTTTCAGAACCAAACAAAATGTTGTCCCATGTGTTTGATTTTCCACCCAATTTCACTGCCATTCTTCACGCTGGTCAGATGAGAACTTTTTCTAACTTTTTTTATCCCGTCCTTCACCCGAAAGAAAAACATTTCTTCCTTAGTATCAAGTTACAATAAAAAGATTCATTGTGTCATTTTTTTGTTTTTTTTATCTGTTTCTGAAAATCAATGTGAAAAACGTCATGTGAGTCGATTAATCATCGGCTAATAACTATCGAAGATGGGTTATTGATACCGCGGCGTGTTACGCCACTTGCCGAGGGGGAGGAAAAATGTGCACGACTTTTTACGCAGCGGTCATTATAAATCGTGAAACTATAATTCCAGCTTATTTTCCTCGGCAATATATGTAGATTGTCGAGATAACTAAAAATGTCGACTATTAGCAGTCCGCAAGATATTTATATTGCTTCGGCTTCAGAAGCTGGCTGATAATAATAATGATAGCCTAGCATGTATAATGCACGAATATCATATATTATACCTATATAATATACATTGGCACTGTACTGAGCAATGGCCGTGTAAATGTACGTTTAATAGTATACTAAATTCTGTTTATTTTCAATTTCAAAAATGAACGAAAAAACTGCAAAATCAACTTGATGATACATTTTCTGACTTTTTCCTTATTTGAAAATTCTATTAAAAAGGAAACAAAGTGAAAAATGGTGTAAAATAGAAAAAAAAATTGAACAATGGAAAAACTAAAAATTTTTGAAGATTGTTTAGGAAATATTTTGATTTTGATTGTATGAATCAAAATGATAGACCGTGATTTTTATGATTGCAGGGGAATTTTTGATTCGTCGGCAGATCGTTAGGGCTGAACAAAGGTATGAAATATGGAATGTATTCATGACGCAACCCCAACCCCTTTTATTTTAATGTATGCTTAGCGATGTCCCTATCTCCAAGTGGAGTCCCGTTAAGACAGTCAAACGCATCTTTTTAGGCAGACCATTAGCTCTCGACAACTTCTCCTTTACGCTCAATTACAACGTCATGCACTTTTTATACTCGGCAATTTTTGCTCAAACTGTTTGCTTTCAAAGTCTGATTTATAGCGAACCTTTTTTATGAGCGGAAATTAGCCAGTTCTATTTGTTTATAAATTAGTCGTAAAACATTAATACTCAATAAAAGTCAGACGAAAAATTAGTTGAAAATGTTTTCTAATGTTACTGTGCAGAAAGGACAGGTGGGAGAGACGATTCAAACATCAGGCGGTAGGACACACGTTGGTTTTATAAAAATAAAGAAACGGCATAGTCCAAGAACCGCGCGCGCCTCCTGACTGAATTTCATTTCGGGTTGTGCGCACGCACTGTGCAACACGAACAAAGCCGGGCAGCAAAATTATGCCAAATAAAACACAAAACCCAACAAAACCGCAAAAACCCATGCTTCAAGTTAGATCAAACTCAGAACAAAGGAACCATTTTCGATTCCACTTTTACAAAATACAATTTTGCAAATTTTTATTTTCTACTTTACTTGAAAATTGAAACAATTGTCTGTGACAAATTTGCATTTCAATTTTGAAATCTAAAAACATGGTGTTTAGTTTTGTTATAGGGGTCTTATTGGACGGAAGGAGGATCGTGATTTTCAACTTTATTAATTCAAGTCGAGTGTTATCAGTTGGGTTGTATCATTTTGGGGGTATTTTCGTGACTGAAATAATGCATTTCGGTTAGCATTTTAAAGTAAACACAAAAGGTGTCACGCGACACAGCGCATGAAAGTGCACTCTCGCTGGTGAGAAAAGTTGTGAAAACGATACGTGCTTTTTGGAAGACGAAGGGGGCGCACCGGAAACGTATACTACAAGGTGCAATCAAGATGCTTAATCTTTTGCGGTTCGTCGACGTTTCCGTACTTTTTTCCTCCGATTAAAATCCGGCACACACAAAAACCTTGAGACCGATTCCCAAGGAGTTCGTGGGAGAGCTCGACTTCTTTTCAGACATCACTTTCAGGCCTCTACAAGTCGAATGATTCAAAAAAATAAACAAACAAAAACACAGGAAAACGGAAAAAATAAAGTCAAATCAAAAAAAAATGTCCCAGTATCTTTTTTGAGCGGAAAGAAATCGGACAAAAAGAAAATTAAAGGAAGGAAAGAAAATTTCTAAATTGTGTTTTTCCTTTGAAAACGAAAGGAAAACACGCATTTTCCGTTGGTTTTCTCTTATCAATCAAAAGTTCTGACAGCTGATTTATGGCATTCATGAAAACGGTCACGTGTTGCCAACAACGTTGTGCTTTATCAGCTCGCAAAGTCGCATCTAAATATGCGTATCTAATCTGCTCGCTTTATCGTCTCACACAACACGCTAAGGAATAAGAATTGCATTTTAAAACGCCGCGAGCGTACGGTTTGCCGAACGTCCCTTTTTTTTCTTAGACTGTCTTCTTCTCAGATCGAGATAACCCTCGTGCCAAATTCAATGTGACGAATTAATTGCGATTCTCTTGAGGTCACAGGTCGTACCACAGCAAACAGGAAAATTCAAAAACAAACAGATCAACACATTGCAAAAGACGAAAAATCTTTCGTTAAAATAAGAACGTTTTGCAAATTTAATTGTAGAATTTTTGAGTTGAATAAAATTTAAAAAAGTGACTAATATGAGATAGACATAATTATATTAATAAAAACAACTTCGTTTAATTCAAAGATGCGATTATAGAGAAAGCATTCTAGTCAATGCAAGATGTAAATATTGAACGTACATTTGCCTTATCTTATCTAACATCGCGGATACATAACACCGAGTTTAAATTTGTACAATTAACAATGTTCAAACAGGCTGTGATACGAAAATAATTTCACTAATCGTTTCAATCCGATACCAAATACTTCAACGTGGAATTAAATTTCATCGACCATTTTTTTCATCTTTCCATGCATTCTTGTAGAACAAGTTTCGGCGCGAAGCAGTTTCCTTTTGAAATTCTACGTTTTTGATCTGTAAAAAGAGACGAGCTCGAGACAAAAAATTAGTATTCCCTAGCACGATTCAAAGTCTCTAATTTTACGGAAAAAACGACACTCGGATCGCTCGATTTTGTAACACGAGATAAAGAACTTGAAACGGAACGTAATACATTTGGGCGTGGGACAAGACGAACCGCAGAGGCTGCTCTGCTGGGGGCGGCTCACTTATCTTTTTGCCTCTCTCTTTGCGTGATCCTTTTCTCCCGCTGCGGTGCCGTTCCCCTCTCGTTTCC
>JAGTPF010000035.1:0-20001 GCA_020615435.1 Telenomus remus | reverse complement strand
AAGCAGGGATACAAAACATTTTCTCTGTTCATGAACCATTTGCTCGACGAGAGTTCCAAGATTGAGATAAATCGCAGCACTTATTTTGAACCATAAATCTGACTTTTCTTGATCTTTTAAAACCTTCGTTGTTTCATCTCAGATCCCACTTTTAGAAACACCCAGAAAAAAACTGTCGTTAATTTTTTATTACTATTTTAATCTCAGCAATTCAACTTTGGACTCGATTTCATTTAAAAGTATTAGCATTCAAGCTGTAAAGTCAGTTTTCAACTTCAAAACTTTAGAGTTACACCAATCGTAGCTGGAATTTTGAAGTAGATTTGAAATATTTCGTTTTTTATCCGCCAAGTGTTGGGACAAGCTGTTCTTGTATAAAGAATAATCTAAGGATGTAAAGGATGATCTACAGTCGTACTTTTGGACAGAAAATCGTTGCCTTCGCGATCAAATTCAGGCGTAGTTTAGAGAAACTGCCTTGCGACGGCGAACGAACACAGTGACTTAATAATCCTAATGCTCAGAGCATGAAGCGTATGTTATCGCACACTTAAAGGCCAATAACCTCGTTGAAACATTTTTTATACATTTATAAAAATTTGTACCACTTGTACGCATTCTAACATTAAAACCAGCATTCATAAGCACCTGTTGCTTCCGCCTTGTCATTTCTTTTTCTGCTTTCATTTGTTTGTCACAATTCTTCCTTTCATTTTATTGCATTTTTAGTTTTTGTTTTTATTTTTTTCTCCTCCCCACCCCGTGATTTAGGCGACGCTGACAGACGAGGCCAAGGAGGTGTACAACAGCCTGGTGGAGACCCCAACCATGGAGACTTCAGCTGACGCAAACCCCCTTCGTATGTTGAGATCTGGGTTGCCAATCGTCCGACCCCGAGTGCGAGGCAACAAACACGCAACCTTACAACCGAAAGATGTTCAACTGGGTGACCCATTTGTGTTGGAATCAGTTCATCATAGCGGTGCAAAGACTCTTCCGAAGATCCGAGTTCCTCCCATGTCTCACATGCCACCACCACCACCTACGTGCAGGACGATGGAACGCCACCACTCGATCGGTTCTGAGATTGAAAACAACCCTAATCAAGCAAACATGGAGGATAATCCGATTCCGCTTCCTCCGAGGGATCGGTCGAAGACTTTTCAGTCCAAGTCCAATCTCACGAGGCATCAACGAAAACATCCGTTGATTCTGCCCAAAGGTGCTCTTACTAGAACACTTGCCAAGATGGCTGCTGTGACCGCACCATCTCCTATCAAAGATGAGGTCGATGGAACTGAAGAGTACGCTGTGATGGAACCTAGTGTTTCTCATCTGCCTAACAAGGAGTTCTTCGAGGAACCACCTTCAGTCGATAATGACTTGAATAGGTATGATCAAATCTATTGTTTTATTGAAATGCTCTTAGCGGTTTTTGCTTCTACATACTCAATCAAATTGAAATAAAAATAAAAATTATTTTTTACCTTTCAGCCCGGACGACTTTGAAAACCGCATAGCCTACGAATTAGCAGCCCTTGACTCGCTGCCAGCCGACGAAAAAGGCTTCTCCAGTCCGGATCAAACTGTGAACGACTCGCTCGAGTTCCCTGACACTTCATCTAAGCCACAAAGTTCCGCTGAAAGAAACGCGTTCGACGATGAGGAACCTGCGGAAACAGTCGAACCAACACCGGATTACATCGATCCAATCAAAGATCAGCAGGCCCAGAGCAGTCAGCCAGAAGCAACCCTTGACGATGATGGATTAATGTTGCCATCAATCGACCTCACGCGCCAGTCTGATCACGTGTCGTGTGAAGATTTGCTGGAGTTCGCTTGTGACGGGCCTAATACACTTCGAACTCGCGGACCCAGAAACGGCGAACACTCGGACGAGGTGCGGATTATGCTGAAGGTCCTGCATGGTCAGTCCACTCCGGAATCTTGCGTAGCTGCTCTCAATGCAACCAATTGGAACGTCCTTGCTGCGATTAAACTCGAGCGGTTGCAGGCGTTGCTGAGGCAGGACAATGCGTTTGTCAGTCTGGAGGAATGCAAAACGGCTCTGAACGAGTGCGCTGGCGATGTCGTCAAAGCCGCTGCGCACCTTAGGAATACCGACGATTCGGCTGCCGTTTGAATCTTTTCATAATTCGAGTTTTGCAAGAGGCTTCCGTAGTTATAAACCACAAAAAAAGGCTCGGGCATTATTTATGAATCTCGTTAATTTATTCTATAAATTCAGAACGATCTTAATGTAACGAACAAAATGTTTTATACGAAAGGAACAAAATTAGAAATTCGTGAATTCCGTTATATGAGCAGAAATATACTCATTTGTAATTTTAGCATTTAGCCCAAGGCGTAATCTCGAGATACTTCTCCGCTGGGAGATGTTTCTGCATTTTTTATAATGTTTTTTTTTGTAATGTTCATATTTATATCCAGATTTATAAGGTACAGATAATAGAATGATTTTATTCAGTTTTTTTGGAAATGTTTACGCAGAGATTTTTGAATATTTTGACATATAATAAGACTGAAGAGAAAATTCTTGTTAGATGAGATCTGTAATGCAAACTGTAGATTTTGAAAATTATATCTTGTCGAACTTTTGCACTATTGAGAACATTGTAAACATGATTGTTAGACGTAACTAAAGTTTTATACTTGTCTACAACGCTAATTGAAAAGAGATCTTTTGTAATAGAAGTGACGCGTAACTTTTATACTTGACATGCTGTGAATTCAATCCATCGGTTGAATAGTGCCAAATTAAGATTGTTGAATTTGTATAATCAACTGTAAAAAAGTGCAAATTCTATAGTTACCGCTATTAAGTTAAGTAAACGCATGATCAGTACTGCAAAGCGTTTTCTTAAAAAAGTATCCATGATTTTAATACATTTTCTACTCAAATAGAATGATTATTATTTTATATATAATGTTGCTGCATTTTTGTAGATACTTTGTTACACGTAGTAAACTTTTTGTATAAAAAATTATATTCAAATACATCATCAACTGAATATTCTGCGAGTCTTGTTTTTTTGCTATGCCTACTATTATAAATACTACTTAAGAAATACTACTATTTTTCTTGAGCATCTCATTCAGAAAAAAAATGAATCAGAGATTAGTTTGTTACGTTATTCTAGTTTCATAACGTACCATTCAGACGTATCGTAACAAAATTATACGTATTGTAATCTTGCTACGAGTCTATAACAGAGTCGATCAGAAGACAAACATAGAGTTTCATATCCGCAAGTTCAATATGCTCATCAGACCTCCAGCGGAGCTGTTGCAACATACATCATAATATTTTCCACATCTCTCGAATAGAAATACAAGTTTATCGAAATCAATACTAATCAATATTGAAATGCTACGTAAAATATACCATTTGATGAAAAGTTATCGTGCTTTATCGGCTTATTTCTGGAAAAACTTCATGGTATGTATTTAGTATTCATGATAGATTCAAACAGTTTCGATCATCTAATCTGATTGAAAAAAGTAGTCCTAAGTCCTAAAATTACAGCACCATGATTAATTTTCATCATCTCGCATCGTACGGTGTCCCCACTTACTTTTGAGAGATAAGATTAAGAGTGGGGCACGTCTATATAATCTGCCAAGACTAATTTACTATAGTAACTAAAGTGCCTTTAGTGAGCAAAGATTGCTATTGAGGCGTGTCTGCGTTTGCTACTTTGTTTACTTTTTGAATTTGTGATTTTTGTAGAGTGTTGAATCAGGTAAGTGCATACAGTTTTTTATAACTATTTTCAATTTAAATGAAGCGGCACTTTTAGGATTAAATATTACTTTAAATTACTTTTGACATTTGTTATGAAAGTGATTCAATTTAATTTATCTCAGACAATTTTATCTGTGATGCTGTTGGAGCATCACATTGAAGTAAAATTAACTTTATTTCTTTGTGAAAGAAAACGTAATGAAATATTGAGTGTTGTTGCTACGAAATATGTTGAATAACGATATCAAATTTCGTGAATGTTGCAAGTTCTTGATGATAAACACATAGTTAGATAAAAACCGTCGCGTTAACAGGTGGCTTAATAACAAGACTGTCTCGAACAACCGGTTTCGCAACTTCACTTGCACAATTTTTTTTCACGTGCTGCTTCCAGTTGGACTTTACGCTTTAACTTTTATAAAGTACAATTATTAAAAAAAAGTCTAGATTACACTCTCGCTTTATTAAGTTAATATCTAGAAGAAGAATGTAACCAACACTATACTGTTTGTAGTTGAAATCAATATTTAAAATCTGAGACAAAAATGTAACGAATAGTAATTTTATCAAAATCTATTACAGATAAAATGACCATCCAACTAAAAAGCGTTTTGATAAGCGATCCTGTCGATCCGAGGTGTTCCGCCTTGCTTATCAAACACGGCGTATCGGTTTGCATGAAATCAAAATTATCAAAAGACGAGTTGATTGAAGAGCTGAAGGTGAGCTAAGCAAATTTCTTGTCTCTTCGGTGAATTTCAATTTCACGAATTCATGCAAATTTTCATTCTGAAAGAGTTTTTCAATCTGAGTTCATTATTTCGTTTTTATCTAACACGCCCACAGTCTTTCAGAGAAAAGTCAAATTTGTTATTCATATTTCACAGAACCACGATGGATTAATTGTTCGCTCTGAAACAAAAGTTACAGCCGAAGTTATTGAGGCATCTCCGAATTTGAAATTGATTGGACGAGCCGGTTCTGGCGTGGATACAATCGATGTTGCAGCAGCAACTAGAAATGGAGTTGTAGTTTTGAAGTAAATTTTAATTATGTTTCGACTAAAATTCACATTTTTATTTAAAGAAAACCAAAACAAATGAGTAAAATAACACATTTTTTAGCACTCCCGGAGGTAACAGTATAAGTGCCTGTGAATTGACCTGTGCGTTAATGTCGGCTCTTGCTAGAAATGTAGTACAAGGAGGAGCTTCTCTGAAGGAAAAACGATGGGACCGAAAACTGTACGCTGGTACTGAACTGTACGGAAAGACTTTGGGTGTGATTGGATTTGGAAATATTGGCCGATTGGTAGCTGCTCGAATGCAAGCTTATGGAATGAAAATCTACGCATACGATCCTTTCCTAACTCCAGAAGTCGCTCAGGAACTTCATGTTTTCCATGCTCAACTTTCTGACATCTGGGCTAATTCTGATTACATCACAGTACATACTCCACTAATTCCTCAGACAAGAAGTATGTCTTTGTGGGATTCTAAGTCTTAGAATGTTAATTTTGAAACTTTGTGCTCATCCAGAAAATATCTTGTAGATCTGATTAATGCTGAGACTTTGGCTCAGTGCAAGAAAGGCGTTCGGATCATCAATGTAGCTCGAGGTGGGATCGTGGATGAGAAAGCTCTGTTGGATTCAATAAAGGCTGGACATTGCTCCGGAGCTGCCGTAGATGTTTTTGTCGAAGAACCACCGAAAAATGACGTGACCTGGGAACTCATCCAACATCCAAAAGTTATCGCCACTCCTCATTTAGGTACTTGGATCAAAATTAATCGATGAAAAATGAACGAGTTTGAAATGAACTATTTTATAACTTCAGAAAGACTAAAAAAGTATTGAAATATTTGAGTTAATGTTCATAATGTTGAAGTAATTAGGAAGGCATTATAAAAAATTGCAATTTATATAACTTATTATAAAAGTATTTTAGAATGTTTAAACTCTGAATTAATTCTGTATCGCGAACAGAGTCTTTGGAGTCACTCAAACTTTGCTAGACTTTGAAGCATTTCATAACAAATTAGTCAAACGACTTGGAATTAAGAGGCGAAATTGACCTTAAAAAGTTGCACAACCAATCAGTAATGACAAAAATTCTTGTAGGTGCGAGCACTGCCGAAGCCCAATCAAGAGTAGCCGTGGAAATAGCCGAGCAATTTTTAGCAATCTCTGGGATTTCAACTGAGTTTGCAGTCACTGGAATTGTGAATGCCCCAGCTTTGGCTGCTACTGTTTCCAGTGAGAATGCTGCTTGGGTTGATTTGAGCATCAAATTAGGCCAAATTATTGGTCGATTCTATAAAAAACATCCAGAACTTACTCTTGAATGCAGCACCACAGGCGACCAACTCAAATCAAAGAAATTCATCTCCACCGCGCTACTCCTTGGACTGATCAGCAAAGACCGAACTGGAAAACGCTTGAATTTGGTCAACGTTCCGTCGGCAGCTAAAGACGAAGGAATTTATGTCAAAGAAAGCCACGTGGGAGGAAATCAGAATAGTGTGATTATCAAACTTGGAAACAACACGATCAAAGGTTCGGGGCAAACATTTCATATTCAAATAGTTTAATTTTTTTCATTATGAAAGTTTCAATAACTTGTTTGTTATTAATTTTCAGGAACTGTGCAGGGAGACCGAGCAGTTCTTTTGGCTGTCAATGATTGTGTGTTTGAACACGGAGTCAACCTCACAGGATACGTGTCATTATACGTAACGAAATCAGCAGATGACTTGGAAAAAGTTATCAAAGAGCTGACAAATAAGAATTTGTGTATTCAGAGTTTGAATGTTTTCAAAAATTGGATCATTTTGCAAACGCAGAATGAAATTTTCGTTTCTGTTCCTGGGTTGGAGAGTTATTAATTGACTGATTTTTTTTACAATTCAATTTTACAGTATTTTTTCATACTATGACTGAAATATACATTTGATAACTTTCGTGACGTTTGTGTTTTGTGTATCGTCCAGACAATAAATCATTTTTCAATTTTTTCACAAGAAAAATACTTTTTTTGTTTCAATAATACCGTCCCTTGGCAATTCGAACTGTCATTTTAAATTAGTTTTTATTAATATTTCACTATCCAAATAGCTTGCGGTCCAGTTGCATGAAAACAAATACATAAGTTGAAACTGCGCATATCACCTGAAATAATCAATAAGTTTGATGAGTTTTTTTATGTATCACAGATACAAAAAAGTGTCACTAAAAAGTTTTCAATTTACCGAATGAAGCAAAGAGTTGTCCAGCGTACACATGCCGAGGGCGCTAATACTTATATCCACAAATTTCAAATAAGCAGAAAATTCTTTGAGCTGAAAGAGTATATTAATTCTGAAAAATGTAATCTATATCTTTATACAATACAAACACAAGTTTTTGTTACCCGCGTTAAATATTGAGGATTATTTGTGCACATGATTAGTTTCTGCAAATGTTTTTCTGTTTGCAAAACCTACAAATGAAAACAGTGTCGTACAGCTGCTAATGACACTGGGTGTTAAAATAAACATCAAATTACCTCTTTGTACAACTTTTCTACGTTCGTTGTTAAAACAAATATTGGAAAAAAACTGTAAAAACCATACAGAAAGAAATCACTGTAAAATAAATGATTCTTGGTTTGCTTCCATGTATCGTAAACGAAGAAGTAATAAAATGCGCAGGTGAAAAAGAATGCGCCTGACAAGCAGATCGTTATTGGCAACGAATACCAATCAGCAAACCTTTGACCTAGGTTGATACACCTTCGATGAAGTAGCCGTAGGGATAATAACTTGTCTTGAAATTCATTCATATTGTTGTACAACAAAAAACTCGTGCTAATCAAAGCGGCATTCACTAATTTCAACTCATTAACGAGCGATCGCACAATCAAGCCGTACTGCATAAGTGAAAAAAGAAGAAACAAATGGGACACCAAATACGATACTCCCTCGAGTACTGCCATATCCTCTGTATCAAATTTTTGAATAAAACGATTTATCAGTACAATCGTACAGATCGTGATCGTTGAAAGAGAGCAGATGTTTGTGAAATTGTTTTTCGTAATTTGAAGTTTGAATATTGACAGTTCGATTTGAATGTCAACCAACTTGTTTAATAGCTCCAACAAAGATGATCGACGATAATAATAAATCGGAACGCATATAGAAAAAGAAGCGGCTCGCAAAAATGTCAAAATAGCGTCGATCATACTGTATTGTGTTTTCGTACTTTTCATGATTATTTTGAACATGACGTGCGACTGTGCTGCGACAACTAGCACGTAGAGAAATATGGTGTAGATGGAAAACCATTTGGAATTCACGAAAACTGGCCTTTTTTGCGCACTTTTTGGCGTGGTTTCTTTTATCACATTACAAGTTGATAATCCAACTAAATTGTACAACAAAGTGGAGAATTTTAAATAAAACCAATCACTTTTTGAGTACAAATCGTTGGTGCACGTTTTCGTTGATTTACGGAAAAGAGAATTTCGGAACATTTTCATTAGTTTGCGAAACGACGAGGTCATGTCGAGTTTCAAGTCATTAAACGTTTCAAATCGCAGAACTTCGGTAACAATCAATTAGCTCCGCACGAAATATTTTCTAACTGAAGAACCATGACAAGTTTTGATTTCCAATATTCTGATTCAGTGTTTTTTCTTTGATGGTCAATAAAGATAATGAATAATGCATAACTGCTAACAACATTTTTGCAAATTAAAACGTCTGGTGGTTTGTTTGAGTAAACAATTTTTTCATTTGTTACACTGCGGGAGATTTGAAATGTTTGTACCAGGTTTTAAAAATGTTCTGAAAGAAATTGATGAAATTAAGATGCTTTTTAGTATTAAATATTATCATAGTGGCGTTCGACCTTCTTGGGATCGGGTCACTTTCTGACATCATCGTTGAATGTAATATTTAGCTATGATGGTGTTCAATGAACAAACTCGTGTGTGTGTAACATACACATTAAGGGCAATGGACCAATGAGAAAAGCGCTTGAGGAGAAAGGATGGAGTGTGGTGTGAATCTGTGAATGTGCGTTGAACATCCAGTTTACGCGAAGACGTCTAGTAAAGCGGAAGCTACTTTGAGGCAGAATGAAGAAAGTGACTATTACCATTATCTTGGTTCTGTGCTGCATAATTTGTGAGTACAAATTTTACTTTCATGATTTACCGCACATCGACAATTTTTGAACAATGATTACAATAATTTGACGCGAAATAATTTTCTCATCTAAAATGAATTTTTAAACAATTTTAAGGAGATGTTTTTTTAATTTGCGATAAACTTTTGGAACTGTTCTACATTCCGACTAATCTAATTGGGTTTTATAAACTAATCAATCAAATTCTTTTTTCAACGTTGATCTCATAGATCTTTCAGCATTCTTGTGAATTGTAAAATTGTTTCCTCAATTTATTCTGCATAAGAAATCACACGGTTGAATTTTTATCAAAGTATAAAAATACTGTACGAGATGAAAAATCTCTGTATTCTCAACTTGCAATATTTCAATTTAGCGGTGATGAAATAAATTTAATTTAAATTCAATTTGCTAAAAAGTTTGTTGCTAATAATTTAACGCAAATTACTTGTTCATGAATCGAAACGTGCGACAAATCATATTTTGCTTTTTATACAGTCTGTAACAGACCTTTTTGATAACAAAGGAAACCTAATTCTCAATGTCAGTAAACATCAAGTTCTCGATTCAGTGACAAAGAAATGATTTCGACTTCCTATTCTTTGTTCCATGTTTTCGTAGCTTGAAAACATGTGTGTTTTTTATTTATAGGCGTAAATGGGGACTGGAAATTTTGGAAGAAATCAACAACCACCACCATTGCCCCCGATTCCACTTCTACAACAACCACAACAACTCCTCTGCCCCTACTCCTAAATCCAACGACGTCAACAACAAAACCAGGAACTCAGCAGTCAATAAATTCTAACAGAGGAAAACAACAAAGGCCAAATCCGGGAACAGATGTAGGTCAAGATTTTCCACAACCAAAGCCCGCACGTCCGGGAGCTGTTGGGACCAATGGACAGCCGTATAGAAATTGGGCTATAGATATCACCGGTGCCGGGGAACCGGCCAGGAATCCCGCAGTGCCCAGCAGTCAAAACCTTCCAAGGCAAAATGAACCACAACCTAAACCACCGCAAGGTTTTTCTTTTGTTTAACATTTTCAATTTTTTTGATATTAAGTTGTTTTAATTGACGAAATTAAGGGGGTTGTGTCAATAAACGAAAGTAGTCAGAAGTAAAGAAATGAATTAAATAATTTTCTATTTATTATTGTCTTCAAGATTGCAAAATTTGGAATTAATTTTAAGATTGGAGTAGGAGATCTTAAAAAAAGCTACTCATTAGTAATTATGCTCAAATGGCACTGCTATCTTTATGAAGATAAAATTAATTAATGTGAAAAGTAAATACATATATTTCATTTTTGCATTATTTCGATGGCAAATTTGAAACGAGACAACATAAAGACATCCTATTTGAGCTCTGTCAAGATAGCAGTTTCGTTTTAACTATTTGTTAATTAGCTCTGTCAAGATAACCATTTATTTATTTGAAATTAGTGTTTAAAATTTGAATAAAAATGAAATTGTCATAGCTCAAACATCAACTCAAAAAGCCGTAACTTCAACAACAACTACTACTCAGAAACCTACAACATCGTCTACAACCCCTAAGCCTACGACCACAAATGCCCCTAGAACCACAACGAGACGCAGTGGACAAAACAATTTCCCGGCTCTGCCAAGTAGAACTGGAGCAGAACAACCTGCACAGCCTACAAGAGGGCCTTCTTATGCAAATATTGCTGCTAGGCCTGGTTCGCCAACGCAACCTCCTAGACTAAATTCTGGTATTTAATCTGTCCAAAAAAACGCCATTTTATTTAAACTTGTAAATAAAAAATAATACTTGAAGTCGTATTCAAATAATAGGATCAGCAATTGCACCAGCACACACAGTTCCTGGACAAAGAATGTTTGTAAGCAATCCAACATACAGCAAAGGAACCACTGTGACTGACGAGGATTTGGAGAAGTTGTCCGAAGCTCTTTTCATCAAAGATTCTAACAACGCTAACAAACATATTACCTTGAATTTGCAAAAGAAAACCACCGGCAGCAGTACTACTGACGAAGCTCCACAGCCGTGAGAGTTTTATGAGTTTTAATTGAACGAGCATTTTTTGTTTGGTATCAGATATGATATGTTTGTTTATTTCTACAGGCTCATTCAGGTGAACGCCCAAGCGTTACAGTCACCCACGGTTCAACGCGTGTTAACCATTTACGATAACTATCATCCGGACACGAAAACGAACGAGCACATTAATCCACAGCAAAGAGAAGAGGAGAGTCTGCTGATAGACACGTTTTTGAGTACCAACTTGATGTCGGCTGCGATGCGATTCTTAGCCGACAAAGGCCTAGTCAGAAAAGATTACTACGAATATAAAGATTTGCTGCGACGACTCTGGTTTAACTTGTTCTCAAGGGGGGAGGGCAAAATCGGCAGCAGTGGATTTGAACATGTATTCCTGTCGGAACTCCGTGGCGACGAAGTCCTCGGTTTGCATAACTGGATTTATTTCAGTTCCGAGGAAATGAAAAATGAAGCTAATTACCTTGGATATATCAAGAAAGTCGACCTAGGGGATGTGAGTGAATCGATTTGGTTTTAATTTTGAAAGAAAGTAGAATTTTTGATATTAGTTGGTTTTATAATTTATAGAAAATTTGATTTCATGGTTCTCTTATTTTTCACTTTTTAGAAGGCATCAATTTTGAAAATTCACGTTAAAATGAACGACAAGATAAAGCCAATAACGACGATGTTTGTTGGCACATCTCCGGAATTGGAAATGGCCTTATACACGGTCTGCTTCATGACAAGGCCCGACCAATCTTGCCCGGTGTCTTTGGGAGGAACGAAATTCAACATCGTAACACATAAATTCAAGTACAGAGGAAACGACCTCGTTGGATCAGCTTATCCAGACATATAATTGTTTGTCAAGAAAACCCCATAAGGAAACCTGTAATATTTTTAAGGATTTTTTTTATGTGTGACTCGTCCGACTGCATTCGTTTTTATATCTTAGTGTTTTGAATAGAACCACTTTTCAGCGAGAAAGAAAATTGTACGTTTTAGTGTTCTCTATGCGATTGTCTTTTCACATTATAAATAAATATTTTTGAAAAACGTCATCCGGCTAATTTGAATATTGGAGATCGTGCAATAAATTTTAAGTTGAATTTGTTTTGAATTCCCGTCCCTTTGAGATGCAACCACTTTTGCTTTGCTGCAAAAAGAACGTTTGATGATTGCTGGCGGTGATTCAAAATATGCAGTCACCATGCATCCTATAGCGCAGAAAAACAAGTTAGTCCGGTTGATAATTTTGTACTTGTAAGAAAAGTGGTAGGGTTTGATGTCATGAATAAAGTATAAGGATAGAGCGGCGCAAAATAATATGATATGTTTTGAATAAATAAAAAATTTTGACTTCATTTCATTGGCTGAATTTTGTTCGTGCAAAAATAATATCCGTTTCAGTTTCATCTGTAATGTTGATGTTAAAAAAGAACACTCGTATTTATAGTTTTATTTTATCACGAACGTTCGTTATCGGGTGATTATTATTTTTAGAAATTGATCTTCAGCCTGTGTCATAATTGTCATACTTTCATATTGCTCGATAATACGGATCTAGCAGTACTGATATTGAACAGCAAAACAAAAATTAGAAACACTGGAAAAACTGTATTCTGAGACGAATTTTAAAAAAAATATGAAAGTAGCCCAGCTAGATATAATGAAATAAAACAAAAGAAACTATTTCAAAAGAAAAAAGAACTGAAATGCATTTTGCGTTTGCATCGTACTTTATAAGACCAGTGTAAAAGTATTAGAAGCCCATGTTCACATATCACAGCTATTCTCTGGATTTTAGGCTTTTCTCAGCTCCAGGAGGAAGTGAAATATATCCATATCCACAGAAAATCCCATTCTATGAGATTTGTGTGCAGTCCTCTTATTTCACTTTTTTGGATTTCAAAAAATTATAAGTAGATCAAAGATGTGAACGAAGTTTTCCATTTGTTCCTGCTATTGGTTTCTTTATGTTATATAAATATACATTATTCGTTAATTTGCAAAGCAATTGATAGTACAATTCGATATAAAATTATCCGAAATGAACATACAAATACAAACTTCTTAAATAAAAGATTTTTTTATTCAAATACATTTTATTAATATTTACGTATATTTAATACAAGTATAATTGTCTCTTTTCTGACTAGCTTTACTGTCATGATCGTATACATTGTTAAATCGGTTCAGTAAATTTACTCAAATTGTCTCAGTGTGTAATTAGGTACTAGTTTTATAGCGTGCACATCCCTAAATTCAAGCACCGGGAGGTTAATAGTAAACAAAAAATGTTCCATTTTTGATTTACTAGGTATATTATCGATTCGCGTTGCTTGAACTTTGGAATCTGTTTATCTACAGTTTTTTAAGAATGAAAATAATGACTTTTCACAAAGTAGAAAAATTTCGCACCATTACAGTATACGATCACAATATGTTACACCAAATTTATACATACAAAATGATATTTCTCCTGAACGTTGCTTGCTTGTTTTAACAATATCTTTTTACAAGTTTTTCCTAAGTCTCCATAGATATGTTAATATTTACGTTACTGATTGCACCTTGATGAAAATTTTACATCCTATGTTTTCATTGTAAAATAACGTCATTTTCAAAATAAACATTTTCAGTTTTTCATGATGAGAACTTTCGAATCAATAGTCTATCGAACTATTTCAACTTTGTTAAGAAAATTGATCTCGAAAAGAATGCATAATAAATTGTTCCATTTTTTATGCAAAATTGTTTTTTTTTTGAAATTTAGCAAAAATAGTATTTGCTTTTTTAAGTTCGCTTTCTCGCTGAATGCAATATACCCTTAGGAAAAGCCCATGCCAACACAAGGAACATCAACCCGACGTCCGCATAATTGTGCATTTAAATGTAACGATTGTACGCTTGCAGTCAATCTTTGAGTTATTCAACATTCTATTTGGCTTCACTAAAATGAATTTACAGTTGATGTGCATACAAAATGATGATTCTTTTTTGTCTTTTACACCCATATCATATATAAAATAGAATTTCTTTCAACAGAGTCAGAGGCTTGCTATTTCTCAAGCACTTTTGTTGATTTTTGAAGCGCTTAGTTGCAAAACCAACCAAGTCCATTTTGATCATCATCTAACTAAACAGCGAGTTATAAACAATTTCAAAAGCAAAGAATTGCAAATGAGTAAGAACTAAAGTCCTTTGAAGTCAAAAAACAGTTTTTATTTTGCGCTCAAAAAGTTTTCGAGTGCTTAAAAGCTTTGCAAATTTTACTTTTCAGTCATACTTTTCAGGTAATTTTTTTGTTCCTGGCCGGTTTTGCAACTAGTAACCTCTTTTGTTTTCTGAATAATTAACGATTGAGGCGACAAAAAACATTTTCATGAAATTTCAAATGTTCTTTAGAACAAATTGTTATAACAAGCGTGTAAACAAAGCTGTAAAAAACTTAAGATAATACTTTCGAAATGAACGAGAGTAACAAATTAAAAAAAAACAATTACGATTAAAACATCAATCAAAATCGAGATTCTAGTTATAACTAATTACATTGAAGTTGTAAACGAAGTTCAATGTATGGTCTTTGGTATTTAAAAATGCACAAAATGTCTTACTTTATTTTGTGTAATATCACAGTCATATTCACACTCCCGGTCGATAGTCTTCCGTCTTAGCTTTCAGAAAGGTATGAATTTCTTTGAAAGCTGGTCGATAACTTTCATCTCTTCTCCAACAAGAACACATCATTTTGTAAACTTCATCAGGGCACATCATGGGCTTTGGCAAAAATACCTGAAATTTCAATTTATAAAATTATTGTACTCCCTTTGTCGAACTGTTCAAACATTTCATATTTCACATTGTTCAAAAGGAAATGCACAAAGCCGAAAAACGTTAACATTTGACGTTGAATTCAACTCACTTTTAATTCTTCTCCATAATACATAATTTCGGCGTTTTGTACAACTTGTTCATTGGAAAGGTGCTGGAATGGTTTTTCCCTGGCAAAGCACATTATTTCCCAGAGCGTTACAGCAAACGACCAAACGGTACTGGAGCACGTATACCTATCCTGTAATAACCGTACGAACAAGTTAAAAACCAAATGGAACACAACAGAATGAAGCGAACATTTTAAACTTGTTCAGCTAACGTGTAAGAAAGAAGTCAACGTACCAATAAAATACTTTCCCACGGTTGCCATCTGATGGGCACTAGCGGTCTACCACCTATGTCACAATAGTCCTTCTTGTAGAGGTCACTGCACATTGCAATGTCCGTCACCTTCACAGTGTAAAATCGACCCAGTAAACAGTTTCTGGCAGCAAGATCCTTATGGACTAAGTTTTTCGATTCCAAAAACCGCATCCCAGATGCTATTTGCATTCCCATATACAGAAGACAACTTTGACTGTAAATTTAAAACTCTATTCAAGGACCATGTCGGGTCTGTTAATTCTTAAATTGTATTCAAATTGAACGATTTGAATTTACTTCAAAATTCGAAATGATTATTATTGCGATAAGGTTTGAAATGTAAAATCAAAGACGGTACCTTAGAAAGTTCAAACTGGGTCTTTGCGAAGTAGTGAGCGGTTCACTGTATTGTAAATAGTGAGCAAGATCACCAAGCTCCGTGTATTCGATAATCGTCCAAGGTGCCGGATCTGCAGTGCAGATGCCGAGTACTCGGGCGATGTTCGGGTCCGAGAGACATGACAGAAAACGAACTTCTCTCATAGTGTCTGTGCCACTATCAACTTTATCATCTTCGCTGCTGACGTGCGGAATTCGAGCGACTACTAATTTCACATCATCCGAGCCTTCGACTTTGCTCAGGCCAGTTGTCGAACAAACCACCACCTGCAGAAATCGTATCGCAAATGATTCTCGGCTTCGTTTTAGTTTTGGATCTACTCTGTGTCTAAGAACTACTTCTTTTGAATAATAACGACGACAGAAAAAAAAACTGAATAAAAAAGTCTTTTGTCAGCGAAAAATCAGTTGAAATTTGCAAGCTTGAAATTGCAGTGGAAGCAGCGCTGGATCTGTTAATTCTGAGATGTGTTGTGTGACTCGGAATAGGTTCATTTCCTCGAAATAAATTTGCTGAGATTAATTGCTCGAAAGTAATCGCACGCCCGCAAGCAAATCGGTGATTTGAAACATGACGAGATGTGGAGTTTTGAAGTGGATCGTTATAAAATATTATGCCACCGCGGTGGATTGTTTTAACATTGAATTCCTATTGTAAACAGTTTTGACAATGATTATGACAAATGAGCGATAAATGAAATCCATTTATAAAAAGGGTCTCGAGCTGAACAGCCATAATTCATCATGTACGTTCTTTGCGATAGATGAACGTGGTGGCACCAGATAGCGTGTGTAATGTGCGTTCACTTCGTGCAGAGGAACGGTGTCGTTTATCACATTACCTCGCCGATGTGACCGTAGCCGAGTTTCTCCATCGTCTCCAGACTCTCGCGCGGTATGTTCTTTGGCTCCATTTCTTTGGCTTTGTACGGCTTATTCATACTGGGTGCGATGTTCCAGGTAACGACAGGTGCTGGTACCTGCAAACGCCAACTTATCTTGTATCAAAGAGAAAACAACCCGCCCTAATTGCATCATTTTTTGTTCAAGGCTTTTTTCTTCGACCATAGATTGTAGAATTTTCATCAAGGTGCAATCAGCAAAGTCAGTATTCATCTTTCCACAAAGACAATTTGGAAATTGGTTTCAAATATTTTAAACAATTTTGAAAGAAAATTTCATTCCATCTGAATGAAACTGGTGTGAAAAATTGTCATCGTATATTTTGCTGGTGTTAAATTTTGTTATCATGAATAAATCATTATGTTCTTACTTGATGATTTACATGATGAAAACTGTAGATAAAATGTTTTTGGAAGTTTATGTGACGTGAATAGATTGAAAAAAAAATATTATAAAACTATTTTCCGTTGCTTGAATTTTGGTATCTGCACGCTATACAACCATCGTGCATTGAGACAATTTGTGTAAACTTACTGAACTGAATTAACATTGTATTCATTCATGACAGTAAAAGTTATAATATAATCATAAAAGAGAAACTTATGCTTTTGTTAAATCTATGTAAATAATATATCTTTGAATAACAATGTTTAATTCATCAAAATAAAGTTTCCTTGTACAAAAACGAGTTGGCAATTACTAAATAAAAGTTAGCCGAGTAGCAAATTTTTGATTTTTTCAAATAGCAGGAAAAAATTTTTTTTTTCAAATTTAAAAAGCTTTTGTAAAAACGAAAAAGTGCATTCATGTACAAAGCTGATACCTTGTGCTTGTCTTTCGGAGCTGTATGCCAACGCTTCATGGATGCGTAGTCAATATCTTTTCGTACGCTGCTCATATTCAGTACATTAGGTCTGTTTATATTGTTCGCGTAGTTTTGCAAGGTTCGGTAGTTGTGAGATTGGCGTGCGGGGGACTGTGCAGGGGACGATGAGCAGCTTGGTGTAGTGACAGTGTGCTCAGACTTTGATTCCAAGTGGATGCTGACTTTCTCCTTTAGAGCTTCGTCGCTTTTGATTTCCCTCATGGAATCTGTAAGATAATAATCAAGCACTAAATTCATTACCAAAGTTTCTCTTTATGTACGAATGATGAACAGTGTAAAACAATAACATAAACACTGAACTATTGTATCTGATCAAAAACTTGACTCGCAGACCCGTTGAATTAATTAATTAACTTGAAGTGCATCGATAAAATAAAATATATATACCATTGTTCGAAACAACTGCGTATGTTGATTTATATTGCGATTCAACGAGGGGTGAATTAAATTGTTCCATGGTTAACGATTCATGCACGCTGAAGTCTTCCGGGGCATCCGGGGAGACGCGATCTTTGTCATCCAGCATCCGGGCGGGAGTTAAATTCAGTAGAAAATCCTGCAACATCGACATTTTTTTCAAGTAAATATTCAGTTGTTCTAAAAACATGCAGGCTCATTGTTTGATTAATTAATGTTTCAAATTGTGTTTCAAACGTGAGTAAGGAATTGCGACCAATTTTCGTCTGGATTATTATTAAGAATTATAAATAAAATAATAAAAACCTATTGATTAAGCTGAAAAATTCAGGAAAAATTGAGATTGTTTTCAAGTGAATAGACATATTTTTGGTCATTCTAAAAACATGCAGACTGATTCTCAATTAAATTAATGTTTCACATTGTGTTTTAATTATGAGGACGTTATTTTAACAGATTTTTGTCTGACCTACTTTTTTTTTAATTTTGAGAACTGAATGAGTAAAATTATGATTGATGAATTATTATTGAGAAAAATCTTTCAACATCAAAATGAATACTCACATGAATATTCGGTTATTTTGAAAATACGAAAAACTGATTTTTTGACCAAAATAATGTTTCGAACTGTGTGTTATTTTGACAAGTTTTTGTATGACCTGTTTTTTCGAACTTTGAAATCCGAATTAGTGAAATTATCATTAATTATGCTTTAAACTAGAATGAACTGGTAGCTTTTTGTTTCAAATAACACGTTGATTGACACAAGTATCCACCTTCATATTGATGGCAAATTCAAAAGGATTTTTCAGGACCGTCGGTGAACTCTGTAATTTTTGCCGACGACTCAACAGCAGTATCACCACGAAAACTAGCAATAGAAGTAACGTGATGGCCGTCAACACTCCGATCAGCATTTCCACGTACTCCTGGCCGTCCTCTCTAGCTGTAACTGAAATAACAAACGGGTAATGAATTGTCGATCATCAAGAATATAGAGTTAAAAACGAAAAAAAAAATGAAATCCACTCTGATTGATAGCTAGCGAAACTTGATTCACGAGAGCTCACGTCAATTTTATAAACTGCAGTTCCGTCTTGATGATTTGTATCAAACAGTTTTTTTTGCACTAGTTGCAAAAAAACAGAACTCGAGCGTTTGTCCGATCGCTTACTTGACTGTACTCCTACCGTGATAAACGTGCTGAGATTTTTTTTACACTTTTTCTCTATTTTTTTTTATTTCTCAACCACTATTTTTTATATTTAAAAAATGTTATATTTATGAAATTCGAAGCAAAAATTGTAACCAAAATTGTAACTTAATTTTTGCCATTCAAAAGTTGAGTATTTTAATACTGTTTTTGTTAACTTTAAAAGATCATGATCATGTTTTGCAAATGAAAGATAATGTCAGAGTTTACCTTTTTCCCAACAGATGTTGTATGAAAAATGTTGTTCATTAGTATGAATAATTCGTACTGGGAATTGTTAATGAATGCTGTTTGAACCGCGGATGCAACTTTATTTAAAACGTATGTAAACCGAGTTTCAGCAAGAGGAAATTGTATCAACCACCCCCACCTGTAACACATTACGTACTTGTTTGTAAGTTGGGATCTACTTCGTGGTTGACGTGAATGTCGCCGGCGTTGATTTTGTTCAGTAACGATTCCGTGACGTTCTCGAATGGATTGGCTGCAAGAAATAATCGTTGCCGTTAGGGGACAGGATATACTTTGGATCTGACAAATTTCGTTCCGCTCGAATTACAGAATCGTCTTCGAATGAAGGCTGACACTTTGCCAAAGCTTGGGTTACACGTTTTCCCCGGAGTTGTACGAAACTTTTGCGCCTTTGAAATAAGTTTTCGCCGATTGAAAAATGCATTGAAGACGATGGAAAAAACATGACTTTACAAGCGGATCATAGTAATCCGCGTGGCTTTATTGCTTTGTATTAAATTCTTAAACTCGTCGGATGAAATTTGAGACAACTTTGTAGAATGCTCTACTTTCGGATCTAATGTTTTTGTAATTCGAGGGTAATATCTATAATTCACGGTAAAATCGACGTCACAGCCTGATAATAATCGCGAAATCGTTTTTCTTCATTCAACCTCAATTATTTTGCTTTTAAAGACTTACTGCTCTCGAAAGTCACTTCGCTGATTATGAGCCATTGTGCAGCAAAATAAAGATGGATCTTGACAACGCTGCCAATGCGATCATGAA
>JAGTPF010000034.1:0-20001 GCA_020615435.1 Telenomus remus | reverse complement strand
CTTTGATGAAATTTTATTGCGTTCAACGAAAATAATTACTTTCATATTTTCGCTGATTAACATCAAAGTGCAAATTTACATTTCATTATTTTTACACAAAGCAGTGATATGATGAGTTTTAACATGAAAACAATCATGTCATGTTGTTCAAACGAAACAAATGAAAACCAAAAATGAAACGAAGCTGGAAAATGTTACAAAATAAAGTCTGTTCAGTCAGTAGATTAATCGCACAACGTACTGTATATTCGAAAAATTATCAGAATGAAAGTCGGGATACTGGGATTCCACGTTCGTGAGGTGTATTTCATTTTTGCTCAGGACAGCTACGGCAACAATGATATTTTGCTCAATGGCCATCGGACAAACTGGATACCCGCAGTAATCCACATGCTCGCCGATAATATTGACTCTGTAACAGGTAAATTGAAAATGAAGTTCCACTTAAACCGAAAAAACTAAGAGGACATCCACATATCAGACGAAAAAATCATACTGCGCACATCGAGCGAACGACATCAAAATCAAATTGGTTACATTTTTCATACATTTATACACCCTAACAAAAGAGCAACGTAAATTGTGTTGGAAACTTTTGGTTTCTTGTTAGACAATGGTTTCGATTTTTTCTATTTTCACAGCGTGCGCAAAAATGTAAATCGATCGAATTGTTGGGATGTTCGAAAATTGGCTCAGTGCTCTAGTCGGAGATAATTGCCATTGATTACAAGATTGTAAAAGGAAAATTGGATCTGCCTGGTTCTCAATTGTTCGTCGGTTCATTTTGTTAGTAAAACACGCAGACACCAAATGATCTGTACGCACCAATAGACTTTTTGTCGTTTTGTTTCTCTTTTTTCGTCAAAATGTTGTGTAAAACTTACCGTCCGGGTACTTTAACAACGAATGACGGTTTTTCGTTAAACTGTGATTGAAAATGCGAGACCAACGTACTCAGTCTACCCTGAAGAGTGGTATCCCCTTTTAGAACAGGAACATATTGATCATCGTCTAAGTCTGTGCATTGATTGAGCATTTTTAACAGATCTAAAAAAATAAAATTCATCCATTATTCAATTTCTTCCCTTTTTATGAAAAATCGTTTTTTCATTTACTTTTATGGTATTGATTTTTGGTAAAGTTTGCAACTGAACAAAAAAATGTTGCAGAAATTAGAAAAACGAATAATCAATAATAATTGTTTAATGAATAATAATTGTTTAATCAACAATCACAATTAACATAGTAAATTTACAATTCTGCTCTGCGGTTAGGTTGTACTATTCATTGAATATCGGGAGGATATGAAGCAAACATACCACCGACGAAACGTGATATTAATAATAATGCTTATTCATTCAGAGATGATAATAACACCAAGTGTATGACATTGCTCGCACGGGAAACTCAAGACACTATACAAAGTTAAATTAGTCGTTATTATTTCATTCGCGAAGTTATAGAAAATAATTTTATAGAAGTAGAACTACAATTAGCGCTTAGAAAAGTTTTTTTCGTTCTTCAATTTGTATTGCTACTAGAATTGGAATGTGAAATGTAATCAAAAAAGTTCCATAAGCTTCAAGCGAAGATTGCTATTGATGACAATAGAAAAATTTATCTTCATTCTACATCGTAAGAACACAAATATTGATTAGCATAGGAATTAGAAAAATTTTCAATACGAATTACGGAATTGACGTATGGAGAAAGAGCACGAGGAACACTTACTATGTAAAGATAGACGTTTTGAAGTTGCGAAATTAAACAATTGATTTTAATGAATGTTATAACTCAAATTAAATTGAACTCATTTTTGTCTTGAATTACATTCTTCATGTTTGATTTTGTATATTTTCTACAAAATGTTCTGTTCTGAACACCTCATGATTTATCTCTAAAAGGGTGAAACCATGTGTGATGAAATTTTAAGATTAACATTAATCTCAAAATACTCTCCTTACCAACTACAGAAGACTTTCAGAAAGATAACGACAGTGATGTCTATCTAACGGCTTATGCTATCTAACCAATTTTGGGAAAGTAGTACTCCTCATCATCATTCATTTACACGTTACTCTGAGCCATGATAAATGAAGCAAATAATGTCGAAAATTAGTGCAACAGAAATAAATAAACAATTATCTTTCTATTTTTGAATGTTTTTTATTACCTATTTCTTTACCTATTGCGTCAAATTTTGAAACGTTTATTTTACTGCCTTTTTCCGGTAAATAAATGAAAAAAACTCCGATTCTTTCATTCTACACTCTACAATCGCCTATTTGCTATCTAAATCAATAAAATAGGTTTAAACATTCTCAAATTTTCCGATTTTTTATCATGTTCATATGAACCTCTTACGCTTCCGCTTCGATCACGATTTCAGAACAAAAAACTTTTTTTCGAAAAAGTAAATTTTCCAACGGAAAATATAAGCAGGAAACTGTATAATGATAACGAAATAACAACAGCAAGATGCATTATGGAATTTTTTGAATCTGCTATATTGTATATTGTATTTCGTTTTAATTTTCAAACATGAGTCGAAACACTTGGTATCTGATGCTTAGAACTTATTATTCAAAGATTCTGGTTTTGAGATAGTATAGATCCATCGGTCGACATGGACGACAATCGTAAACGTGAATGTAAACGTGACAATAGTTGTTCTGAACAAAACGAATCAAAACTAGGAAATTTGAAATACTGAAAAGTACTAAAAACAAAAAACTCACCGTTCCGTTTCCGCTGCACAAATGCGTAAAAACACTGATGACAGTTTGTTGTTGTCAATACGTCGTATCAAGGCGTTTTGCCTTAGTTGATAATATTATCAATGTACGGGGAAGCTTACGAATGAACTTTGTAGTTCATTCGCGAGGTGCGTTGCATGTCAATGTCCGAGGCCATCTTTTCCACGTTGGCAAATATCTGTCTTATGCTTCCATTCGATTAGTTATTGTTTAATGAATGTTTAGTCAAGTTTTAAATTGTATCTGGTCTTGGAAGTCATGATAATTATTATTGTAACAATTATTTCACATTAGAAATTTACTTTATTGGTAGATGATACTGACTTAATTATATTTTTATACGAAAATTATCATTTGTGTTTAGGAACGAGTAAATGTTAAAGTTGAACTATTTGATAGAATTTCAATTTTGATTACAATCGCATTGCAAAAACAAAAGTAGCCGGTAAAAACGAGGACTTTGCACGTACCAGCACATTTGCAAACGGTGAAGTAATCGGAAAGTAGGTATAGAAGATTTCATTCAACCAACTTATCGGCAGTGCATATATTGCCCTACAAAGATACCACAACTAAATTTATCCTTGATCGAAATAGTGGTACACATCTGTTGCCGAAACATAATTAAACTTAACAACCCCTGCGACAGATGGAGATAACATATCAAAGTAACATTTTTTTAATTTTGCACATATACATTTTAGAAAATTTTTTCAAATTTGCTTTTCTATAAAAGCAAAACGAAAATTCTTCTTTTACATTCAGAATATTTGAACATAAAAATAGTGATGTCGAGTTTAATTTACCAAACTACTCTCGTTCCCAGTGCGTGTAAAGGCAACCGCAAAAAACTTCTTCGCTGTCCTAGGCCGCGAAGAGTTTTCTCGGACTTGGAACGGAAAATATAGTCCATGACACTAACGCGAAGGGCCACTTCGCGTTCTTGTTATTGAATATACAATTTAAAAACAAATTACACCATCGTTACAAGCATAATCAAAAGGTAATCTTAAAACTTTATTTCCATTAATCCAATCAGAAATCGAAACATGTATTTCTAATTTTCTGATTGACATACGGGCGGATGTAACCTGTTATCGTGTTACTAAATTAAGTATTAATTAAAATGTGATAAATGTATGTCACAGTTAAGAACAAAAAGTTTCTTAAAATGTAATTGCCCCATCCTAAAGAAACGGTTTCATTGTTGTCGAACGTTTTTAACGAGGCTAGAAAGTTTGTCTTTGGGTAGCAAGCGCGTGAAGCAATTTTGTTATCAGCGTTGCGCGATTTTCAGTCATTTATCTCAAAAACTGGTATCTAAAGAATCGCGAGACTTTGATTAAAGGGCTATTTTAAGTTGCGAAATAGGTATCTCGGGCACTCATTTCGTTTCCTTGATTCAATTTACGAGCCAAAGCAACGATAAAAGCGCTCCGCCAACATCCGTCTATTTCCCGGAGCTTCTCGATTACCCTGCCTATTTCTCGATTTGGTCACATTAACGTCCGTTATCTCATTCCTACCCTAGGCAATTTTATTGTCATCCGATCAAATCTGTGCGGTATCGGGCGCTGTACCGGCTTCCAGTGCTTTTTATCAGTCCAATTTTTACATTTCTCTCGTTAAATAAATTATTTCTTTTACATCGAATCGAATTTTCACTATGAAGCCATAGATTTTCACTCTCTCGTTCGTATAAGAGCAATATTCAATTAAAAAGCTTTCGATTCAGACCAAATATAAAAACACCTAGTCGATCGTGAGCGAAACAATAATTTGTCGAATTGCGTTGATGTTTGGATAGCAAGAAATCTTCCAATTTGTCGTGACACATGCACAAAGCTGAGCGTAAGAGACAGCAGGTGGCAATCACGATGACAGGATTGTTGGCTTGAAAGTTTGATATTTCGTCGAAAAGTCTCGTATTGTCTAAAAGTTGATAGCGTCGCCCCAACGAAGGAGATAACATCTGGTGCTGGCTCCATCAACAACCCATTCTTCACCCCGCGTCCGCGCTCGCGCTTGCTTCTTCATCTTATTCTTTAGGAGAAGTCTCTGTTCATGCTCTCTTCTCGCCACACAACCACCCCTTGCATTCAGTGTGCTACTTGGAGAAAACTCGTCTTCAATTATTCTTGTACCCATTCCACGGATCTCCTAGTCTCTTGTTCACTTCTTGCGTCCCTCTGTCTTCTTCATTCGTCTTTACTCGATTTACGTCTGCACCACCATCCGGTGTACTCTCAGCGTTTCCCGTCTGTCACGCACTTCTCACGAAATTGTAGAATTACGACGCGGGCGATGAAATTAATTTGCATGCATAAAAATTCTATAACTCAGTATCTCTCGTGCAACTAGCGCTAAAAGATGGCCCAGGATTATTCAAATTATGACGAAACATCCATATACTATTTGAAACTAAACTTCCTGTTCACATTTTGTGTTGTACTTCATATTCTATTAACCGATTCTAATTCAGAAACTAACTAATCAATGACTAATCAAAGACTAACCAAATCGAAAACTTTTAATCTTATCAATCAAGTGATATTCGCCGAGCGACCTCAAAGAGTGTCTTCTTGAAAGTCTACTCCTTTTCATAAACTCTACTACTGATTTGAAAGTCTTGCGAAAAAGTGAGCAGAAAGAGAGAAGGAGAGGACGGAGTAGACTATTTTATTGGAGACGGCGACAGTTTGACACCTCCGTACAATTTGCATTACAAAGACAACGCGCCGCGCCCAATTCACTCCGAGATCGTTGATTTTGGCCAGTCTTAATTTCCCAATTAGCGTTGCTTAGATTTAATTATCTAGCTTTTCTACTCGCTCGTCAGGCTTTTTTGATTTATGAACAGTTAACTAGCATTATCAATCAAAATGTGTACACCAAACGTACAAATCAAATGATGGATTAAACTTGCGATAATTGTCGGATAATTTTATAATTTAGCGACATTTTATGCTAATTACTGTGCAATGCGTTTAAAATTTATCAACCGAAATTTCATTCTCAAAAGTCAAAACGAAATGATCGAATTTGCAATTCTAGATTCAGATTTCGCGAATTAACACAGGTAAATTTTTGACATGCCTGTGTAATATCGTATAATTCATTGATTGATAGTTTGGAACGTGAACGCGATATTCAAAATACTGTGTCGTTACATTGCATTTGAAAAAAACAGGCGCCAACATCAATGGCAGGAAAACCAATTTGATCCCGTTAATTATCCGTATATCGCATCGTCAGATATCATACGCAGCTAATTGATGTTTTTCATCCGTTTGCACGGCTGTGTAACTTTTATACTAGTTTGAATACGAAAAAGAACATTTAGCTTTCTGTTGTTAAAATTTAGATTTCATGAGGAGACAAAGATAAAATGCACCTAATTATTTTTATTATGGCAATCGCGATCGCCATCGCGCCACTTGTTTTTTCAGTTAAGGCATTTTTGTGAATTAAAATTACCGTTCGAACATTTTTAATCAACCAACTCAATATTGGTTATTATTATTGCTAAACTCCTGAACAATTATTTTCCACGAATTCTCGCATGCCGATAAATATTTATGCACAAACTTGTGTACAATCGTGCACGCCCGTGTAAATTCACGTGCTCGTACATAATTATGCATGATTCTAGTTTTGCTACTTTGAAATGTAAACAGAAACCTTAACGATTAAATGTTAAATTGTGTGTTTCAGGTTTCAGGTAATCAACCACGATCCAAGATTGAAATCCGATTGGTCATCACAATCAGGCACAACCAGTTTGGCGTGGTCGGAAAAAATTGACAAAATTAGCGAAGAGACAGGTAAGGAATCTGGCGCAACACTGTAATTATCTGAAATGCAGAGGTGCGAATCGGACGTGAAAGGCAAGCCGCAGATAGAGCTTTTAGAAGCATCCTTGTCACTCTTCTTGTATGAACATAGGCTCCGCTCGCTCGACACGCCGCGTCCGTCGTTCCTCCAGGGAGCGATCAATGATAGGTCGGGGGTTGATGTCACGTGACCTCACCGCGGGGAGTTCGCGCAATGCATCACCAACCAGCCAGCCACCTCCGTTCACTCGTTTTTACCCCACACCCCGCAATAGTATCATCGCCATGCCGCTTGCTACCTCCTCTCTTTTTCCTCTGTTTATCCCTTCGCGTGCACCTCTTTGTTGCATACTCTGAAAAACACGAGAAAAGTCACCTCACTAATTCTCTACTGGGCTACCTTGTCGTCTCACTTCGGACGACAGCACTAAACAAGATTTTTGCTACGTTGCTCTTAGCGGTCAGAGTGTCTTTGCAACAGAGATGAAACAAAGACACAACATCTCACGACTAGTCACTTTTTTTTGAAAAACAAAGAAAATCAATTCAATTACTCTTTTGAGTATACATTTCAACTAAACTTTGAACTTAATTTATTTTATGTTATTGAACGATTATTTTTCCTACAGTTTCCCAACTTATTATTTCTTTCTCTTTTGTGTAGCAATCTTATCTACAAGCCCGTGTACAAACGTCTTACTACACCGACGCAGGATTACGTGCACGTCACATGTGCCATTTTCACAAAATAATGTCGCTAGTTGACTTTGGTTTACTTGTATAGAACTCAGTTTTTTTGACAAAATTTGGATATCGGAAAACTTTAATTTGAGTTTCTAAACAGTCGTAAGACAATCTACTGGTTAGTTTGTTTGTTAGTTATTAGTTTATCTATAAGTTGTTAATGATAAGTTAATGGTAAGTTAGGTATTGAGTAGATTACTCACGAGTGTAATATGGTCTTTGTTAGCAGTAGTAAACTTGGTGTCGTTTCAATCAGGAGGTTGCATACGGTGTGTAAAATAGAGTGTTACGACACTGTTGGTCGCACGATAACTTATTGTTATGACTTAGACTACTTTATCGCATCGTCCCCGTATACTTCATGGGCCAGCTTAAGCTCACGAGACACGTCCAGTGATCTTTAATTGACACTTGTGGCTTATTGATAAATTCTTAAATTCTTGTCCCTCCTAAGTTCTGGTTTATTCTGGCAACTATTTATTCAATTACCACTTCGCAATCGCAGTTTATAAAATGTTGAACAGATTTAATTTCGGGCAAAATTTGTTGAAAAAATAAGCGCATATCTCGTGGAGCAATTCAATTTAAGTGATTTTACTCAGTAGCGATCACTCCGCAATATCTTGTACAAGACATCATTTCGAAGATCGAATGGCTGTCGCCATCTAACTTATTGGCATTTTCCGTTCTTTAATGGCTTTCTACGAGACATTGTCGGAGGGTGACGGTCTACAATTTAAAGGGCGTGCGAAGCATTTCATGCGTCGGATGTGGTGGACCCGATTAAATTTATACCTTTGCTCCCAAACTTCCGGTTGCAGTCTGAGCGCCACACATCTTTCGGGTTCGCGCCACTTCGTCGTGTTTCCGGCTTCTCTCTCGATGAAGAATGGCTCGTGACGAGACGAATCGCAACTTCAAAATTTAATCTCCAGCAAATATATGACGGCTTGCAGTTACGCATCGTCGGCCGTCCAAACAACTAGATGGATCAATGGATTATCGATGACACACTTTATACTAAAATATTGGGCCGTTTTTGTCCTCTCTTCTGAAGATTGTTGATATGATAAATACCTAACGAAAAAAACACGTGTTCGCGTTTAAGATTTTTTCTAAATTTTGACTTATTAACCTTTTTTTTAAATTACAATCAAAGCTGAATTGAAGACCAAATACCACAACAATTTCTATGCGAAATATTTGTCGGTGTAAAATAAAGAAGGCGGATCTGCGTTTGGCAGAAAGTCAACTTGTTTGTCATAAGCAAATCGGATCAAAGTGGCAATATGTAAGGCACGAAAGGAACGAGAAGAGTTGAATTACAGTATTTGGACAAAGTCATGAACGAACATTGAATTGAATGTACACAGACGCAATGCAGAATACAAGGCAAACTGTGGCGCGGTTTCGGTGGGATGGTTCCCTCTGGCGTTACATTCCCGTGAGATTTATGCTCGAGTTGGGCCGCCGACTGCGCTCGAGTGCAAGCTTCGTGGTAACCAACGACAAATATATCGAGGTATTCCCGTGGAATTGAGCCGCACTCGTTCTTATACTGGGGTCACACGAAATATGTTCGTTCCTTCTTCGACAATTTGATCCCATCGCTGAGATAGCATTGTACTCTCTGGCCGGCTAACCAGATATATTTATATTTCGCGGTTGGTAACCTGCGCGCACTTTCCTTCCCTCTACCTCATCTTCAATTCCTTTTTTTATCCCTCATCTTTTTTTTTCGCTATATTCGCATGTGATAGCTCAGTCGCGCTGTTCTACTTCACGATTATATGATGTTTCTCTTCGATACACGTACAGCTTTTACGATTTTCGCTTTGATAACAACTCGCCAACTGCACATTTTCTACCTGAACCCAATCAGTAACTCGACTTTTCTTGTTTCTCCTCGACGACAGATATCTACATTTCATTGTATCGCAAAACTTATATCAAATTATTTGTTACCAAAAAAAAAAGACGGTAGCAAAACAGCCGTTCTCTCACTGAAAAACTGCTTCACAATCGAAAAAAAGTTGTGCAATAAATTATACAGGGGCAATTAAATTAACAAAAAAAATGCCAGCTTGGTAGTTCGCACGCTTGTCATTTAGTTAAAAGCAATATTCCCTCTGGTTAGCGTAGCTTGAATGCAAAGTCTTAGCGTGTTTCAACACGAGTTTTGCTAAAAAATTTACCGCGATCACAGCGCGATAACGAGAAACGCAGCAGTGGCACACTAGCCACCACAGTCGATTTTCAATTCTCGTGGCTTAATTCACCCCTTTTCCTACAGTTCAAAGGGCAGTCCTGTCAGTTATAAGAAAAATGGTCTTACAACTGTTGCCACGAGATATCGAGCCCAAGATCATCACACGTATACATTTTGTAAGACAAACATTCCAATTGTCATAATTCAATTGTAAGTTTCTGTTCAAAATTAAATGCATTTGGAAAGTGGAGGATAAAAGAGCGAAAAGGACGATGAATAGAAAGTTATGGGAGTTGCGAGTAGTGGTGGACGAAGCAAAATGAGAACCTACTTTTTGCAACACTCATCGTATCGCAAATAGTTCGCCGACATATCTTCTCCTTTCCTCCAACTTGGAATATAACGTAAAAGTATCACGCGAACGATAATTGATAGAGAATGATATGAAGGTCGTTCAAAAAACACACCACGTTCTTTGATGAAATGAAACAAAAATGAATTTGAATCCAATTCAAAACTGATATCTAATAAGGATTCCAAATATTTTGCCATCGACGAGATAAAGTTGCAAAAAGGGATGTGCATTGTTTTGAATTTTGACGAATCGGACACCTTCGTAACAAGGCATCAGTCACCAATGTGGCTTCTGGAATCACTTGAAACAAAAAGCACCGATCAATTTCAAATTTATAGTTCAGACCACGTTAATTAGTAACCTCGAGGCTGGCGCGGTAAAAACTTTCTGATTCAGAGGCCGAGGAGGCAGGTTTTATAGGCGTGATTTATATATGATTTACGTAGCCGTATACTCATCGATAAAATTGTTTGCCTCTTTCGATCGCATAAAATGCCTCTTTACATCGCTTTTGTCAATCAGTCTTCTACAAGCAACTGAAATGTCGTTTAATTTTAATGTTGTTCGAGCAATTAGTGGATCGAACGGATCTGACTTATTTGTTTGCTAAGATGTATTATTCAACATGACAGTCAGAGCTGCAGGAATCAATAAAAGGAATGTTATGAATATGTTGGGCGAGACGAATTTAGTGCAACGCAATTTGAAATTGAGTTGGACATTGAAATTCGCGGAAGAAGATTAAAGCTCTTGTTACGCAGACACCAATGTTATTTCCCAAGAGACGATGGCGCGAAGGATACATGGAATTCACAGCGGGACGGATGTAGAGCAAGAGTTTGCAGTTGGTTCTGAGCTAGAAACGGATGATGAAGAGGTGTATGCTGAAGTGAGAACAAGTTGATTATTGGTCGCCTCCCGACGAACTCGATACACATTTATTTGCGAAATATACGAACATTTGTAACGTACATAGTACATTGACATCTTTCATTTTTTTGCCAGTAATTAAATTTCTTTCAACTCATTTTTTTGTAACGGAATTTGGTTTCACATTTTGCTCTGCTCTCAGATTCGTTATTTTTTATGGATATGTCGCATCCATTACGAGCAAACTTATGTTTTGAGATCGTGTATACACCGTGTACGTGACGTTAACCATGGCTAATGGCGGCTTGTATCGCCCTCATAGTTACGATGTCAATCGCTTACAGTTTCCCTCGGACTCCGCCCTATATCCGCCTTTTGCCCTCGACAAATGCATGCTATTACACACCTGTACTCACGACGCGGTCACTTTTACACTCATACTCATAGTGACGTCTTTTATGTCCTTACAATGTCAGCCATAATGTTTCTTTTAACTGCAAATAAGAAACAAACGGCGTACAATAAGGACCAACGCGAGTCTCTCCTTTCAAAAGCATTTCCTCAAAATTTCCATTTGACTAAATAAGTGTATCTTCATGTACCTTTTTTTGATATTATCAATATGATTCTTATCGAAAGTACGAAAAATGTTGGATCTTAATTTTTTTGAATTCTCAATGAGTTACGACGGGTGAAGATTTAATGGCAAGTGACATAAGCACCTTGTGTTCGGCGTTGAGAAAACAGAAAGACCCCACAGGATGAGAAATTCTATTAACAAAAAAAAAAGAATTTAGGTGATCTTAATAATTCGTCATGGTTCTGTATCCTTGTTCTCACGCATAATCCTCTCGGAGAAGGTGACTGCGCACGAACATGTGTCTGACATTTTTAATCGCGAGATTAAAATAACTGAAGCTAAGGTGTATTCAGGAGTTCATTATTCGCCGGCTGAGCGTCCGGCCACCCAAAGTGTCGCGTGTCCAATGCGCAAGCAAAGCCTTTGATCCTTGTTTCACACTCGTTAAAATAAAAGAAACAGTTGAGCAAATGGTGTACCGATTGGTCCAGCATAACGTCGCGGATTGATGTCAAGGATTAATTCGCTGAAAAGACAAGTTCTCATTCGATTTTGATTATTTTTGCTAATCTGCACTTGCGACGAGACGACTTTTCGTACGCCAATATCGGCGACAATCAGCCTCGTTTGAAATTTCGTTGCTATACAAAAAAGAACTCGAGTGTAAGATTGATGTTCGTTCATTTAACTGTCGTGTTTTTATAGTGAATAAATATAGCATGAGGAAGTTTCTTTCGCAAAACAACAATGTTGACAGTGCCAGTTAGCGGTTGCACATCAGTCCTGGGCGTTAATTCTTAATAAAATGAAGATTTATCATTTTGTCAGCTTTGATCAATTGTATCGCATTTCGAAGAGTGAAATTCTTGGATAAGATATGCAGTTAGATTCTGTCAGTGGGATTATCATAAAATAGTCGAGGTTGAGAGAGAGAGAGAAAAGAAGCACGAAGAGAGATTCAGTTATCGGCAAATTTGATATTCAATTATGTAAAAAAGCTTGCGGAACAGAGTGGCGTTCGGGTGAATGATATGGCGACTTCCGTAGGGCGGTACCATAAAAGACCATGTATATTACAAAGCCGGTTAAGTGTACGGTTTCGCTCAAAGGTGCGTAAGCCATTGCTAGCAGCCATGTTTGAGCAACACTCGGTACATCGACATACTACCGTCGATAACTCAAGTACATACATTAATTTCAAGGCTATCTCATTTTTGCTCTTTCTTGGCCTGTATGACAGATCAAACAGACCAACGTGCCCGCATTTGCCAGTGGATATTTCTCACAAAGACTCCAAGAATTGGATAAAATTATCGTAAAATTAATTATATATTTTTAGCACATGATTATGGTAGCATTATTTATTTGAGGACTTACGCAGCCATGGCAAATACTGCTCAGTGTCAGCGACTGTCTATTTTGCAAGTTGGTAGCCGTGTATCACGTTCCGAGAAACCAGTCGGATGTCAACGTTTGCCGTGCACAAACCCGGCGGCTTCTTTTTCGTTCAAAATTTGCACCGAGAAATAGTCGAAGTCTTGTCGTCATCAAACACTTCTCCTTGAGCACGGCCTCCTTTCAAAGCAGACGAAAAAGTTGAAAGATTTACATTCTTCCTCATACCTGAATATTATTTACAAAATTGAACTCTATTTTTCCATCAAAATATCTAACAAATAATGATTACTGGTAGTAATACTCACTCCTCGTTTTTATTCTTAAAATTCGGTACCTTGGAATGGGCGAGACTGGGTCACTTTTGCAGCTCATCGCTCGAGCTGAATTACCAATAATTAACTTTTTCGGGATCAAACTTGAACGTATATGAAAAGTGACAATGAATATTCACCGTATGTGTGCATCCAATCCGGACAAAAAGTCGGCTCAGTTTATAAAGTATCGTGTTTGAGATTGAATGAAGAGCGGACCTCTGATGACGTTTTTTTTTTACTTTCTCTCTTTCTCTCTTGCGGGCACTTCAATTCCATATTATCTGAGTCAACATCTCTTGCGTTCAATAAGTGACAGCCGTAACCGGGTGCGTTAATGTGCATTTAATTTGATTTGCAAACTCAAATTGCTGAAGCTTTTCCGCGCGCACAGCAAATGCTCATAAATATGTGTACTCCTCTTATTATAGATATATCCCGACTCTGTTATACGTCGGGTTGCTTTTTCCACCGGTTAATCAGAATTAAAATTCAGTTGCGAGTCCGGCACGGTGCATCCAATTTAAAAATGAAGTGCTTTTTCATATTCATTCCGCAGCCGCGGATCGTTTGCCATTTGTTTGCGAATAATAATTAAAAAAATACTTGACAAAATCTCGTCCGCGCGCACTCCAATATTAGAGACCGTATACCTCTCTCGGTTCTCACTTTTTTATTCGTCTCCGCATGCCATTCGCATATCTAAATGTTGCGCGCGCGGTCGCTTTTTTTTATCGCAGCTTTTCCCTGCCCTCGTAAGCCCGCTCTGGCTTAACTGACTTTAAAGATAATTAATATTTTTTAGTTTTTGTTTCCCATGACTTTCACAGACTAGAGCCAAAATTGCGAGCGCAATGTTTCCCCTTCCACTCTTTCGCCACGATTGTTGTGCTTGACTTTCTTCAAGTTTTTCTTGAAACAGCATGATAACTCTTTTCGTACGTCAGTGCTTGGTTATTATCGCTCGATGGCAACATGCAATTATTAGGGGAGGCGTAATTAGAAGAATTTTTTAAATTGGACGGACACAACGGGCGGTGAAAGAAAAAGCCGGTTCCGTGATTAGAAAACAAAGTATGCCCGTTTGTCAAGTGAGCGTCTAGGGTGTTGATGCTGTTAGGCCATTTGCTGATAAGCAGCAACGTCCTTGATATTGTTGCGATGCCGACGTTAAACTGATTATTTCGCGACACGTGAATCGGCTGAAAGCATGATACATGCGGCGTGCGCGACCCCTCGGGAGTGCCGTAATGAATGAGCCGGGCAATGAATACACGCGAATGACTGTAGTTTAGATGACTCTTAAAACGAAGGGGTGGACTTGGTCACGTGCCGTAAAACCTAACGTTGGATTCATCGAACCGCTAGACCCACGCTCTCACTGCCACTTTGTGCCTTGTTCGCTGATCCTTTTGTTATTTCTTTGTCGCGAACATGATTGATATCGAGGCAGCAAAACCTCGCATCTCCACCTTCTCTCTGCGTCCCGAATCCGACATTTCGTGTAAATTTCGATTCTCAGACGATAATTAATAATGGGGATTTAAGTGTACTGGTGCTGTGAGATCGCGTGGAAAGCCGTACCTCGTGATTGGCTGTAATTAATCTGGCACGAGAGTGAACAGATGACAGTTGGCGATAACTTTTCGTCGGTGAGATTTTCAGTTTTTGTAATGGAATTAAACTCGAGTCCATCCCAAGATGATAAATAGTTCATGTCATTAATTCAATGATTTGTGAAATTCTTCTTTCGATGCAAAAAGCAGTTTAATGACTATTCATGTACTGGTTTTCATTAGCGAATCGTCATCGAAATTTAATTAAATGGATAATTGGTTGACAACGAATGATCCACACACCTTGGACGGTCGAGCAATTGTTGCGAAGAAAAATGAATGAGATGGTTAGTAAAGGCGAATGATGAAAACCAATTAAATAATATGCCCAATTACTTAGCGTGTTGCCTTTACGAGCTGACAAACAAAACTCACTATGAGCGGGGAATATGGCGCAAAATAAATTACGACTGGTTGGAAAAGCGCGTAAGGGTATTCCGTAATTTGACAAAATGACAACAGCGGCTGGCATTCTTGCGTAAAAGACAATGGGCGGAATATACGCGGAGGTGGAGAAGGTTTTATTATAACGAAGAACTATCGTACGTGATTCGCATCGATTGTTCTGCTTGTGGGGCAATTGATTGGAATCCTGTGTGTTCCAGTGCTTTGGCCTCTTGCATCCCAATTGGCTTTCGGTCTCCTTTAATATATTGACGAGTACCTCCACGATCGCGTAATATCTCGCCTAAAGTAATTACGAAGAGCCGGTCGCTGATCCGAGCGCTCCGCAGCGCTGCCAGTTGCATCGCTATGTTCTTCTTAAGGTCTCGATTATTGAAGCTACCAGTATCCGATAATTGGTGGATCCGGATGCCAATCGGCGTAAATGGAATTTAATCTCGGATCTCAATAACAATTATTATAATCCATTCCAAACAATAACAACAATTTTTGTTAACACACCGGCACGAAATAAAATAACTACTCATGATACTGTTGAATAACAAAAATTAACCTTTTTCTAAACATACACAATTATACCAAGTATAAAGTGATCCACTTTTGAAAATTTTGATCCGCCATATTGGCCGCCATTTTGAATTTTGAAAATTTGACTTCGAAATTCGAATTGAGCGGCCCGAAGAAAGAATAGAAAAAGCCCAAGATATTATGACGTCTTGACACTTAGGTCTCGGAGAAGTATGTAAGGAAGTACTCTTCGAGTTAGTATCGGATGGAGTATCGCAGAGACAAGGATGAGAGCACTCGAGCACGAGGGAACGTGAGCTGTATCGCCAACCGCGGCTTTAATAAACCCCTCGGATTGCCAACGACGTACCATTGTGGCGGAGCCAACCAGATCTAAGGTGGTTTGAGTCCTTATACTTACCCTCTTGCTCAAGAAGTCTCTCAATATCCCTTTGTTTAGGGTGCTTACTGAGACTTTACCGAGGATGTTGCGCCGCCGAAAAGTGACTTACGTGCGTTACACAGCATTGTTAGAATTCATCCATTGTTCTTATCTCATCTTTTTTATATTGAATGAAAGCTCAGATTTACAATATTATTTTGATTAACACCTTCCTCAACTGTCCTTTCCTTCGAAAGCTCCTTTCTTCATATGTTTGTCGTTAATGCACATATAAACAATAGCAAAATTTTCAAATTCAAATTTCAGACAAATGATGAACAAAATTTTTTGGTGAAAACATTTTTCTTTGACTGTAGTGCTCTCAGTAACACATGTCTCACATCCATGGGATATCCCCAACTGGAGTTGGCCCCCGTTGACACGAAACGCGCATTAGGCGCAAGTCGCGTTCTTTCTTGCAAAGTCAGTGCTCCCCCTGTTCGACTCCCGTTGGGAAAATATGCGTTATGAAGGCCCGATACGCGGTGCGTATACATTTGTCTCTGCTTGTCTCGGCAGTCGTTGTCGCCGTACCAACTGCGATGTAGCACTTTAGCGCGACTGTCGAACACGAGTGTCTTGGGTTCGCTTACATAATTTAGAACTATCTTCAAACTGCCTTGGGAATTCGTTGACTTGATTCGCTTTTTTCAATTTGCTGCTTACTCACTCGTAGTTTCCTGTCGGGGATATAGATATTAATGTATTAACATATAAACCAATACTATGAAAAAACATTTCTGAAAAAAAAACTTTTTTTCTAAAAGAGATTGAAAGACATCTCAGAAGGAAAATGAATTTACTTCTAACGAAACTAAAGCTCCTAAAGGTTGAGGAGTTAAAGACGGTTTGTAATACTCTCATCGCCTAATTGTATTCATACGTGTATAATTTGGCAAAAATTGCGAGAAACAAGTTCTTAAATCGCATCTGAACTTAATAACGAGGTTGAAGAAAACTTATTTAAAACGTCGTGACCAGAGGAAGAGTAGACGATATATTTATTGCTTAATTCGCGCTTCTTTGTTTCATCAAAGGGAGAAACAGCTTTAATAACGGGGGGCTGCGACTTTGATGTATATAATGAGCGGTGTTGGCGCCTGGCCACTCTCGTTCGTTAACCTGTTTGTCGGTTTGACGGTTGTGTGTAAAATGGCTACAAGCTCATTTCGGCTGACGATACGCGATAAAAGATTACCGTTTTCGGCGTGGCGTATTGAAACGTGATAGAACGTCTAGAAGCAAGCTTAATGAACACGCCCTTTTTCACCTTGCTGGATATTCTCGCCAAGCGTAATGACGAGCCCTTGAATATGAAGAGATTGCGACGGATATTACACACTGGCAAAGAGAATAAGAGCGACTTCTTATTCGTCGGAGTGTGCACAACGACGACCAGGAGCACGTGATATTCGGTCGTAATTTCAGTGCGACGACGTCAAAAAGATGAAGAAGAACTGGGGTAAGACGGAGGTGGATGAAGGGTCGGACGAATGGTGGGACGAGCAAGGCAGGGCTCTATTGTTTGAGGCGTGGAAAAGCGCGTCTTAGATGCGACAATTGAGGTTCCAGACGGTGAACCTGCAATCAATGCTCCTACTCGTAGAGGGTTTGTGAAATTCACTCGAGCTTGCAAGCTCGGCTTTGTCTGTCCGTGAGAGAGGGTGCTCTTGCCAGTCCACTTTATTCGATCCTGATGTTTCCGTCCCAGAGACATCTTGCTTCGAGACCGATCTTTTAAATTGTATTCACGTCGCGGCCCCTCTACGAAGACAAAACTTCGCATTTCTTCTCTAACCAATTGCCTGCTTCGTATCAAAAACAAATTAAGGATTATTAAGTTAACCTCCTGTATCGTATATCAAACAGTGTTGAAGAGCACTGATGCAGAACATGAGAACAATTTTCAGGCTGCGAAAGCAGTTTAGGGAGAGGGGGGGGGCAACGAAAATGAGGACGCGCGGTGTTGCGCGATTGATAATGAATCGAGCCAACGAGAGGTGCTATTAAACTCACGGGAGGTCTAGTTTTATGTAATTGATCGCGGCTTGTTGGGGCTTAAATTTCGTTGCCCCGGACAGATTGCACGGCAGATATTGACTGGCGATAGGCATCGTGTCGAGTGCGCTGTAGTATGTGTATGTCATAATGAAATCATGTGCGATCCAAGATAAAGAGATCATCTCAACTACGCCGATGACAACGATGATGAATTACGTGCGAAGAACAATTAACTTTCATGAATGCAAAAACAGACACCTCTCTGCAAGTGCCGTGTTGCGTCGTTAATATACTGAACCTGATGCAAAATGCACTTTTGACAAAATTCAATTCAAACCTGTTTTGGCGCTGTGAGACACCGCGCTTAATTGAATTACGCTCACGATGTTATCGTCTATAATATAAACATATTATGATTAATCGTATTATGACTTAGATTCACTGATGATGATAAAATTATCAATAATTTGATAGCCACTACTTCTTTTTATCTCGAACTTTTTTTCCTCTTCGACCTTTATATTTTGGATACTCGTACTTACTACTAAAAAAAATCCAGTCTAAGATTGTCGCTAGTACTGTACGTTGTAGTGAGTGATAGAGAAGCATAAGCGAACCCTTAGCACGCCCGAGGCCGGCATTAATGATGAGGCGGCGCTCTCGTTATGGTTAGCTTCGGGCAGTCGACCATCTTCTCTCCTCGCAATATGTAGTCAGGATATTATTTGTTTCCACTTGTTTGTACTCGAGGCCTGACAAACAATCGTGACTGAAGGAAGGCCGCAAGTCTCGCGACTTCGCACTTGTCTCCATGGAGCGAATGTGATATATACGTTTTGTGCCTGCTGCTAACGATAATTATTGCTGTTAAACCTACGTGGGTAATGGCTCATTCAGCTGTTGTAGTCGAGGCTTTTCGTCTTTCTACCGATGCCATTTTGTTCCACCTCTTTTTTTCTCTGAATAGGTAAATTGCGCCATCAAGCGAACGTAATATTCACGACTATACAGACGAGCCTCCTTTATCGTGGTCAGTTAATGGTGTACTTTTGTTCAGCAAATCGTTGAGTCGCGAGTTCCATCTGTAATTAATTACATTAGAGGAGTCGTTTTTTCTCTCGCTTTTTCTCGGCTTTTTAAACGATGAGATAATTGCGACAAAGCAAATCTAAGCATAAAGACGTCGATTGTCTGCGGCGCGAAACCGAGCAGTCAATGCAAGAATGTGCGCCGAGCATCCTCCAAAAGATGTCTATTCAAGTGCCGACCTCGTTACCCGCCTCTTTTTTTTTAGAATTTGTGTGGCTTATCGCTGAATAACACAAGAGGCGCAGTTTGTAAAGGCCTATGACAAATGTTTCATTGTCAACGAATATTGGGATTTCCTTCTTTTTCAATTCGTCATACAATTATTCATTGTTTTGTTGTTTTTTGTGAAAGATTAAAAATTGCGATCGATATTTCAACCGTGGTCGAATCGAAGTTGAAGTTTTTTTGTTTCTTTCTCATACTTCCCGAGACAACATTTTTATAGATTCATTAATTATAGTAAGTAACCCTTTCGAAGATGGCCAACAAAAATTATTGGCCGAAAGATCGATGCAGTGGAGGCAGCTGTGCGAATACTCTTTTGGCACCTGTTCCACCGATTTTTGGCCAAAAACTCAACGACAACGCGCGCCGATTCACGGGTAGATTGCACTGAATGTTTTGCAAAATAAAATACCCAAGTTGTTATGCGCCGGAATTATGCTCGCTGACATTCCGGAGCGATCTTCGCCAACATCTGACAACTGGAAAGTGGGCTCGCTATTGAATAACCGGACTAACGTTTTGAGAACAAAATGTTTTTTTTATCGGTCATCTCGTTAATATTTATGACTGGTTTATGGGCAAAACGCTCACGGGGAAACAACTCGATTTTCAATCGCTCGACGAAAAACGTACAATCCACCATAAGTGCAATTAATTATT
>JAGTPF010000033.1:0-20001 GCA_020615435.1 Telenomus remus | reverse complement strand
TATGAAAAAATGGTACTGTTTTGTTTTGAACTTAGACATGATTATAAATCAGAGCAAAAAAAAAAGTTATCATTTAACATCCTTAATATTCGTCTGACGTACGCAACATTTCCTTTTGCCTTCCTACCCGTGTACCGAGGAGGAAAAAAAGCGGCGTGCTGAAAATGTTGGCAAAATAATGGGTCGGTGGTTTTCTTTGCCCGGGCTTATTTATGTACTTTTTCCGCAGACACATAAGCAGAGCATACTCGTCATTAAGTATACCTTTTCATTGGGATGAGTTTTCGTGTTGCTAACAAGGCTTGTCCCTTCGTTCAAGGAGGGTCCGACACGTGGACAGAGTTTGTTCATTTGCACGAGACGATGTGAAATTGAAATAGATGCCGCACGCCAAATGGACAATTTTGTCATCCAAGAACATTCGCGTCTACCCAACCAAGTTACTTGTTGTACACCAAATTTATCACCTCAAGACTTGAAACGTTATTTCTTCATTTTCTGTTGCAAAAATTACAAAACTCAACCAATTGCAAAAAATCTAATCAAAGTTTTGATTACAAATGTTAATACGAGCGTTTAAACAAATGAATCGTATGAAGAAGCTATTTCGAATCTATTTCATCTGGAAGTGGGTGTGATAAATTTTCGATGAAATATATTTTGCAGAAAATGTCTCTGGGATAAATCATGAGACGTTAAATAGAAAAGCTGGCTTGACACATCTTAATTTAAGACTCTAGGCGATTTCGCTGCTGAAAATACACAGCCGCACAGCTGGCTGCGTCTCGTTTGTGGGAATCGCCTTTCGTGTCTACGAATGAAGGCGACGAATAGTGGACGATGTCCCTGTGTGCATGTGCCCAAGAAAACGAGCACCACAAAACTAAATTCTGCGAGTGCGGAATGGACAATACAAACAGACCTCACGGCGGTTTTGTCATCTCTCTATTATGTGTCTTTATTTGTATTATCAAAAGCCAAAATTTTCTGCCCCAAATTCTGCTTTATTTACTATACATTTTTTAACACAAATTCCGTTCTATAAAAGTTCAATAAATGATTATCATTACTGTAATAAATGGACGTTCATTATTTATGAGATGCATTTATGCTTTCAAATTTGTAATACAAATTTAGGTGCAATAAAAAATGATTTTATGTTTCATGAACAAATTCTATTTTAACTTTAATTGATAGTAAAAATGTATAATTAAACAGATAAGAGTGACTGAATTCATTTTGCGATTCAATTGCGCCTCTCTCCATTGAGAATTATGCCTGGCAATTTTCCAATTTGAATGCTTATGTACACGTAATTACTTACAATTTGATATAAACTCAGATAAAGAGAGGGATTTTTCTGAATTATCATATCAAATCCATAAGCATAAGCTTTCTTCCGACCTAGGTTGTTGTGATAAATAAATAAATTTCGCTTCTCACATATCAATTGTGCCATTTCTCTTTTCAGACGGCGTTACATTGGGCTGCCAAACACGGAAACGAAGACATTGTCAAGCTCCTTGCTGGGACCTATAGGAACTCAATAAAAAGTGTCAACGAAACCACGGTAATCATCATAAAAAAAACAACAAATATTGGTATCTCAAAGTTTGACATTTCAACTAATATTACTTTTTCTCTTTTTCATGTTTCCTAATTGGCGACCTACCAGAATGGGGTGAGTTTTTGAATAGAAATGAGAAGGTCGGATGAGGAGTTTGGGTCGAAGCTAAGCTTTTGTAAAGACGTGTGACAAAATATTTGCACGAAAGCAAAAAAGGGGCGGAAAAAGGGCAAGGGGGGTCGTTCGGGGACATCGTAGTCAAAGAATAAAAAAAAGGAAGCAAGTTAAGGGCGCAGGCGATTGCAGATAGGATCAGATGTGTGTGGTCCTCCGGTTTACTCTTTATAAGACTTATATAAGCCAGCGAGCTCTGCTCGTTAGCGGCTTGCGACAAACACCGTGAAGTCGCTCGCCGCCACTGGCATTGCTGCACTAACGCAAACATTCTTCATGCGAATATTATATATCTTATTCCATGCGAGTTTTCCTTCAATATAACTGGTCCAGGCAACTTACCTGCCAACATAATTCCAACTCTTTTACAAATCTTACCTCTTTTCACGGTTTTATTCCAACAAAAATTCAACATAAAAATGAAACAATAGCTATTCAACAAGACGTTAAATATGTCACAAAGAAAAATATTTCAAGTGCTCTGTTAATACTTAATGTTCAATTTGGAATTTTGATTAAAATAAAATAATAGAAATGATAATAATTGAAACTATTGAATTAAATTTGCAAATGGATGTAAATGAAAGAGTAAAGAAGTGATTTGTTTGAATATGACGGTATTCGGGGCTCTCAGCACCTCTGCTTAGTTGCGCATGAAGATCCGCTGGAAGCGGACTGATACGTCGCACTCTTCGGCTCATGTAAATCGGTTAATTCAACGGCACACATTAATTATCTCGTTACATATACGCCGGACCGTTGTCGTAGGAACGCGAGTGCACTGCGGGACAAACGGAGGAGAAAAAGGACTCGCGCATTCCGTGTAGCCAATTATCGGAACAGAGAAAAACAGAGCACGCGAGCGGAAGAGCACAGCACAAGAACGGCCGGATTATTTTGTCTGCCTCCAACTTGTATCCTGAATCACAATGATTCAATTACTTGTCTTTTTTTCATTAATTCTGATTTACTGTTCGCTACCAGCCCTCATCCACCTATAACGATTCAATTTACAAAAAATGTTATAGCCCGTATAATATCGTGATGTACAAAGATAATTTCAGGATGGAATTTCAAAAAAAAATAGACACCATTTTTTAGTTTGTTTTTTCGTTCTTACCACAAGCAATTCGCGATTTGAGTCCTACATCTTTTCAATTAAAAACGAGTATACCTTTTGCAGAGCCGCTTTTAATTAAATACAAATGAAAGTTATTTGTTCTTTGTTTAATTTGGACACGATAAGTTGAATGCGAAACAAAGGAGCCAAGCAGAAAGGCTCACGAATCATCCGCGACGTAATCTGTCAGCGGTTATACCGTTTCTGGCGCAGTTTTCTTCGGCTTATCGTCGGATCGATTTGCTTTTAATCCTGGCAAAAAACCGCGGCTGCACTGAGAAAGGCCTTAAGCCGCCCATGTGGCGCCTCTTCTTTCTCAGTCCGGCCACAGAATGCACAATACGACTATATGGCTGGTCACCATGACATCTCCTGACTGATTCTTTGTAGATACAAAATAGCTAACAAAAACAACAACACTGTTCAAAATAAGTATTTTCTATTTTATTTTATCTCTAATTGGATAGTATCTTTGATAGTATTTCTTTCAATAGAACACGATTTTTAGAATAAACAATTTATGAAACAGAAATAAGAAATAATAATAGTATTTTTGTGAATTTTAAGCAATTTTCACTCTTTAGTTTATGAGGAGAACGTCCAATTAGACAGTGTAATACGTAGTCTTATGGGATAGATCCTAATTTAATTATGTTCTCGTAATTCTAACAACCGAGTATACAATGCAGATTAAGTTTCATGTAAAGAAAATTTTTGGGAATTTCTTTATTTCAAATGCCAGACAATTAAATGATCTTATTTTTGAAAAAATTTTGAAAAAATGTATTTTCCATGAAGATAGTGAAAAACTTGAAAAAATTTTTGCTGGATTTAGTGTTTTTATGCGATTTTGAAATCATTCACACTATTTTGTGAGTCCCGCAATGCTTATTACTGCTCTGAGGTTAAAAAAGGGTTAAACGCTTTGAATAAACTTTGTTACACTATAAAGTAAGGTATCTCAATCGCTTAATAAATTTGTTACACCCGTGACATTTAGATATTGATATTATAACTCGACAGAGCGAGGCGCGACACACGTCGCAATATAAATGTGAGATTTTGCGCACAGTTTATCGAAATATGCTAAATTGTGTGTCGTAACTGCGTGGGGGTGTAAGGTTTAGCCACTCGTAAAGACATAGTCGAATGTAAGAACAATATTAAATTTGAAAATCTTCAAGAATGATATATACGCGTATGATATTGGTGACCGGCAGCTGTCCTGTTCTGCCGGGGTGCAAGGTAGATAGCGAGGCTCGGGGAAATGGAGAAGAGAGTTGTAGCGCATCGTAAAAGGCAAAAAATAGCGCAAGGGGTCGCGATATTGTTTCGGAACTCGACTGCTCCGACAATGCTACTTTAAAATATTGTCAAAAGTATAAAAGAAGATGTATATGGTGGGGGCGAGTGGTGTCCTCGTGGGGCATGTCGCGCCACTTGTCGGCCACGCACGTGTCGCTTGCCAATGCAATTGCAAAAGGGTGAACTACTGTCGCCTATGCCTATCTTCAATTCGATTTTGTCACAAATGCGCATACACAATCACGTGCCACACAAACGACGTCCAACAAATAGTCATTGGCTTTGTAAACACTATCAAAACTTTGATCACTTTTCATTCCAAGAACTAAGTTTTTCTAATTTCATTTATTTTAGTCTGAATGCAACCGTGTCTCTACTTTTTGGATTATTACTTTAAAGTGCAGTAAATAGCGTGATTTGAATACAAAATCAAGAAAGATTATATCAATAATGAAAGGAAAAGAAAACATTCAACATGTGTGATTGATGAAATGTGTTATAGTTTTGATTAAATGGACTGTCTTGTCATATATCAAACACAATACTGTGTACTCCCCAGAACGAAAATTTTGTCAAAAGTTTGTTGTGTCAAAACAGAAAGGGATTTTAAAGTGAATCAAATGAACGTGAACCCTTCTATCAGCCCTTGGCTAGGGCTGCGTAAGAGACTTTTCAACGCCTATAGTATCGTACCACTTTGACGAGGCAAAAATATAGGGTACCATTGACACGTGAACACAAATCGATAAGCTTATCTTATTTTCATTTTACAACTTACACGAAACATCATTTCAACATCATTTTCAGTATAATATAATAGTTATGGGGGAGCCGTTTTTCGGGTCGTTTCATAAAATGAAAGAGCGATAACAACATTTCATTTCAATTTTCAGCGATTATTGAGAGTAATACGTGTTTTTCATGACAAATTGAAATTGAAAGGATGGGATGGCTTGTAAATTAGCAATACTTATTGCAATCAAATGTCGGTGCAAATTGGGCGGCGCAAAAGTGTATAGGTGATAATTGCAGGTACATTACTCGAAACTGGTATCTCGAATCTTTATAGGATAATGCACGGCGCGTTACACATCATGCGAAAAGAAATTGCGATACATTATAATAAATTGTATTTAATGGATTGTAATACGTGACTCGGCTGGACGAGTATGAAGATCTGACATTATAATTTCACGATTTGAAATCGTCGTGGATAAGTTGTTAAATGCAAAGCCGATGGCACTACGGAATAATAAATGAACGTGATGCGTCGCGCACCGGCCGATCCACATGATACGATCGAATTCACATTGCCGGTTAGATTAGCTGAGGACGAGAAACGGGCAGCTGCTTCCTGACAAGGGAAAAAGAGACTCACCTGTCCAAAACCGATACACCAAGATAACGTCTCTTCGATACTTACTAACGCGACGATTTGGCGCGACCTGTCGCATTACAATCGATCGCCCATTTTTTTCCCCTTGAAAGCCAATTTACTCAAACCGCCAAATAACTTTGCAAATACAACAACTAATACATTTTTCAAACAAACACAAACAAAATTCCTTATAACGTTATTGCTCATTCTAATTAGATTTGATAAAAGCCCAGAGACAGACTGAAATAAAAAATTGAAAACCGATTGAGTAAACAGACGAACAATATTTCAGAAATATTTTTGCTCTTCAAAATCTCAAAATACATCGAATCACTCTTGATTTTCAATTATTCATTGTCGCTCAATATAATTTGCTTGTAATTGTCCACTTTTTTCGTTAACTGTTGAATCAAAATTATCTTTTTATACGGCGTTTATTATTGCTTGGTGAGTTTATTTTGAGTGAGAGAAAAACATGAAAATAAAAATGGTTTCACAATTATTGTCATTGACATAACGCAGGCAATGAATTGCGACTGAGTCTGGTTCCCTGAGACTGCGGCGTGTCAAGGAAATGCAAGATTCACACGCTCGAGGTGATATTCATAATATGGCGTTATCAATTCCTCATTGTCTCCGTCAAATTCCCCTTCCTCTCAGCTCTTCTTTGGCTTGTCTTTCACGCTTTTCCCATTCCGCGGAATAGAAATGCAGCAATAAACTATTCATTTGACGGAATAAAACAGAGTCAGACTTATCATAGTAACACAGACAGCTTCCGGTTGAAGTGATGAGTTTTACTTGAAAATTACAATTTTATAATTATACAACATTGCCAATTCGCCGACGCCAAATACAGTTAAATACAATTTTCCTGAGATTTATTATTATACTCGACTGGATGAATAATTAACGACAACAATAAATGCACGTTTCGTTTCTTTACAGTTAGTCCTTTAATTTTTCTCAAATCAACGAACATGCTCGTATTATTTTGGTCGTCGAATCTATCAGACGAATTTATGAATAGATTATGATAATGATAAAAAGTCTAGCGGATTTGTTTGAGGTAAAAAATCACAGGCTCTTGTTAACGAAATTTTGCATTGTTATTATTAGTTGAAGTTTAATTGGATACCGCCGGTGGTTGTCTAATGAATAATATATACATTCGTCAACTCTCAAAAAAGTATTCTTAATTAAGTCATAATTAAGCCTGTAATTTATCATGAAGAATGGTAATTTGACTTATTGAATTATTTTACTTCAGGGATACACGCCACTTCACATTGCCATGCAGTTCGGTCATGAAAACATCTTCAATCTACTCGTTCAAGTTTATGGTGAGTCGTTTTATAATAAACCTTCCTTTTCATGTCATAAAATGGAACAATTTCGTTAAAAGTACTCCACTTTTTCATCTGATTTTATTTTTTACATTTTTAATTAAAGTCAACTTATAATAATGAAAAATTGTGTAAGACTGAATCAGTTTGGTTTAAATTTGATTTATATCACATTTCCAATGAATTTAATAATGTTGACTCAACTGAGATTTTCCTATACTTATGTGGAGAGCAGGTAAGAATTAACGCACAAAAGCTTTATCTGAGCAAACAACTTCTCCCTAAGTGTCGGCGCGCTTCAAAGCTCATCCGCTTATTTGTCCAAGATTACTCGATTTGACATCTTTATTTCTTATCAAACCCACTGAATGAGTCTTATTTTCTTTATACACACGTCAATCATGTATGACATATTTTTTCGTCTTGTTATTTTTCCGTTACTTTATTGTAGTTTTTAGGCTTGTTTTAATCGTATCATCACAAATTATTTAATTGTCATGTTTATTTTATAGGTGCAAATCAAGAACTTCGAGACTATAGTGGCAAAAAACCTAGGCAGTATTTGATTTCTCAGGAAGCAGAAATTAGCGAGGATGCATTTATAAGTATGTATCAAAACATTATTTTGACTTCTTACTTGATATTAACACCTACCAAGGGAACACATTTTTCCTTTTTGAAGTTAAAACGTGCATAAAATGATTAAAATGGGAAATTGCGTCCCCTTGGTAGTTCTAGGGTAACAGATTTTTTGTGAATTCTAGTGTTAAAATGATCTGAATTGAATTCAAAACACTTTTTAGTTTATAATTATCATTTTGTATATGAATTTACAAAAATAGTCGGTGCCTTTCAATCTGATTCAGCATGAGAAAAGTTTACACAATGTTTCTTAATGTTGTTTTAACGGGAATGATAAATCTATATTAATAATACAAGTGTCAAATAGAAAAACATTAACTTTTGACAAACTCGACCGGTATTTATTCCACGCGATAAGTTTGAGCAACGTTTATGACAGATTAGATAGTCCCGCTCAAGTACTGAAACTTGCTCGTTACAAAATTAATTGAACGTGCTGATTTTCTAGTAAGATTACTATTTTATGTACACAATCAATCATTGGAAATTATTTGTGTCGCGATATCACACTTGGCCCCACGTTGACTAACTCGGTCTTACAACTTTATTCAATTAAGTAAAATTGACGCAATCCATATGATCAAAAACGCGAGTAATAACTGAAAAATCTTGAATAAAATAATGTAAATGAAAATGAAATCTGCGTGGTTGACTTGTTTTTCGCTTACTGAATTGACTGAATGATAAAATGATGAATCTGAAGACATGGAGTAAACAAGTTCGTGATTAGGATGCTGAAGACGCGTGAATATAATAATTTTGCAACAAGAAAAGCGCGTTTTGCGCAAAACCGAGGAGACACGACACAAAGTCATTAGGATCAATATAAATTCTGCTCTTCTTGCAACAATATTAGCGAGAATCTAATAACCATATATGCAACGTTTACGCATCGTTTCCTGCAACGGATAAAAAGTCATCTCGACCGTACGAGGCTGTTTTCTTTCATGGCACGAACTTCAATGCGACCGGCTTCATCGCCCGAGGCAAAAAAATCGCCAGCGGGTGGTCTCGAATGGACGATTAGAAAACGCAAGACCTGCTCCCATTTGGCGTGCGTCTTTTTGCCCGTAAACATCCGTCCATTTGTAGTTTCCACTGCGCTGGCCTTTATCAATGAATTTGTAAAGAACGATAAATCAATTACCAATTATTTTTGTCATTCATTTTCCCGAGTTTTGCGCATCTTTTTGCACCCCTTCGACTTTATTAACGGCGCGCGCTCGACTTGATTTACTGTCCGCTGTACGCTCGCCTTCCTTTTGACAATTTAGTTTATGAATTATTGTCCGACAGGATTGCTAATTTGTGGAATTATTATTGGTCCACTTTTTTGTAAACCATCCGAGCAAGACAATTTTTTCACCGTTTGTTAATAATTTTACCCCGCAGGTGTGCTGCATGATTTTATCTTCAATTTGAAATAACAAGTCGTTTCATTGCGAATCGGTCAACTTTTTTTCCTTATCATCAAAACTGTACTTATGATGACTTATTCAAAACATTTCGTTTTCTCGCTTCATCTTTTTTTCATTCACTTTTATAATTATTTATTTATGTAGAACATTTTTAACATTTTGTCTTTTTTCATCTCTCATATCTATCTTGCAAACTGTTTGATTTTCATTTGTGTGAACTTAAATGAAGCATGATTTTCTCGTGACTAACCAATTACTCTTTTCTATAGCATTTTAACTGGTTTTTAGTTCTAACAATGCACCAGTTGCACCAAAAATGCTCTCAATCGCATAATTTAACAACTATAAATTCATATCCAAATCAAATTGAAAATCTAATTACTATATATACTAATGTAATTTACTATATACATTTGGTGCAATTATTTGAAACTCTCTGACAGTATTGGAAGCAATAAGGAATTCAAGATTGAACTAAAACCGTTTGAGGGTTTGCAACCGAATTGTCTAGAAATTAGCATTGACAATTTTTTGTTTGGTGATTTGTTTTCGGGTTTTCTGGATGGTTTTACTTTTGTTGTAGGAATAACTGCTGCTGCTGCTCTAAGGCAAGTTATTAAGAAGCACACATTTTCTCTAGTTAAGCGCTTTTGTCGCAGAATTAAAGTAGGTGCACGCCGATTTTATAATATCAAATACGTTTTTAACAGACAACGATGTGTGTATCGCGTCAGATGATCTACATTGTATGGATATTTGTTTGTATGCTTTTAATCCTCTATTTATTTTTACTCAACAATGATGTTAAATGTTGCTTATTTTATTCCAATCTGACTTGAAGTGATTATACTTTTACATTTGTAAACCTTTTCAAGACGATAATAAAACTGAATCAATGTAGTGAATCTCTCAAATGCATTTATTTTCTTTTATTTTTACACTTTGTTGCAAAAATCCACGATAAAACACGAGTAACAATTAATAAACTGCATATCTATCAAAAAATCTCTCACGTGGAAGAAAAAAAGGATGAATCACTTCAATAATTACACGCAAAGTATTTTTTTTTTCAAAGTGTATGAAATAAGTCAACAAATTGCTTTAAACTATGCACCGTACATTCTCGAACTCTCTTCTCCATGAGAATTAGCACATAATGTCGGCATGAATAGTGCGACGCGCTTTGCAAATTAATTCCATTCCATTTCCTCTCTTCTTTTCCACGTCACGTATCGCCCGAACGAAAAAAATTGTTGTACCGCGATACGCGACGAGTTTCGCAGCCGTTAAGATTTTACTTGGGTCAATTAGCGACCTAAACCGTTGCTTATTGGCTTTCGTACCAGGATCGCGGAAGAAATTAATTGCACACGCGTCAGGCTTTAATTTCGTTCCGTTCCCTCTTGTTTGAACAAATACGGCGGTTGCTGCGCTTTTTTGATTTTTACACAGTTTCTAATTTACTTTGCGAGTTTGGATGTGCGTGTTTCACTTCGTTGTTGGGTTTTAATTTGTTATCCCAAATGTTTCAGTATCAGTAACTGTTCTTGCTCTTATTTTAAAATCTTATCTTTTGCATGTTTTGTAAGATAATGAAATTGTCTAATTATTGTGCTTGGATTGGCATTTATTTTATACATAAAGGAGGGACCTTTTTAGCTTGGTACATTATTAATTTATTCATTTGTTCATTTCAGAAATAAAAGCCAGGAAAAAACATGCAGGTAACATACTGTTTTATACTTTATCATTTCATTACAAACATTAAACAAATACTGTAAACCATTTTGAAAGAAGTTGAGTCTGTGAAAAATGGTTTTCACCCGAACGGCCCCTGAGTTTATGTTATTCTGCTTTCATACGTGCTGATTGTGTAGTCTCTTAACTGAAAACGTCTCTGGGAGTGTTTTGGTGTTGCTTATTTTACTATTTCATAATCATTATTCACAAAATTGTGCTAGATTATTGTTGTTGCAAAAATGATATACATTTTCAGAGAAAGACCTTGGTTTTCTACGAATTGGCTCGTTGAACGTTCGAGTGAAGCGAACAACCGAAGCATTCAGCCAGTTCCTGGGTGTTACCAGTCATCCTAATAACTCGGAAAAAATCCACAAAAATTGGGGATCTGCTGACAACATTAAGGTAAGTTTTTTTACTTTTGCAAAATTGTAAAATCAAAGAGTTGGACTAATGCTGAAAAATGATTTAGGAAAACGGTTCAATGCCACCACCAAAGTATGGTCCTATAAAAAAGCGCAAATCACGTCGAGCACAAGACTTTGGTTCGTCAAAGAGCAGCCTAGCCTGGAGCAGTCAGCCAGGCACTCCAGAATCACCGCGAGGTAAAATCTCGAGTTTGCGACACACATTTACAAACAAACGACCATCGTCGACTCTCGCAGCGATTCCTTCAGCAAGTACGCAAAACGACTCGGATTCTGATACCAATTGCGGTTTTGATACAGCCTGGCGTGGGTCGGCGCAACTTTGATTCGATAATCATCTCAACTCTGAATTTCTAACTCGAGTTTACTTGGCGTCAACTTGTGCTGTACACTAATGGATTTAGATTCTTTATTACTTTGCATGAAAAGTATTATGAAATGTTAAGTTGTATATAAGCTTGTTAAAATTAAAAGTAGTTTCAATTATCGCTCTTATTGGACGAAAAATGATTGATTGACAGATTGATATGGTATGTTTCAATGACTAGAACATAATTTTAGAATGGATTTATATTAAGATATGTTTTTGTTATATAAATTTGTTTATACTCACAAACAAAATGTACTTAAAAGCTGCTGGTGAATTTCGTGAGCTCCTAGTAAAGGAAACGATACACTGTTCCATTCTTCAAAAGTCATTCATATAAATTTCTAAATTGACTTTATTACAGGACAATGTTGACAACGTATCATTCTCTTTACTAGAGAAAATCTATAAAAAATTATATTTTAGATAGGATTTATTGCATGGAATTATATTTTTATAAAAGTAGTTCGTTTGCTTGTCTTAATTATAGAAAAATCACAATACATCACAATAAATATATGAATTGACCAATTGTACACATAGATAAATAAGATTTTTAATAAAGAATGCTCAGTGTTTTGCATTATAAATAATTTATTAATCATACTGGAAGATTTACAATAAAAAATACAAAAATATCTAAATAATCTTCTGTCACCATGGTTAATAAAGACTTATACTTAATTCTCTAATTGATACAATCGCGATTGTATTACAACGCTGATTTAGATTCATTTCTCTTTATTATTGTATTACGACGTTTAATATTGATTCGATCAAATGATTTTTGATTACTATAACTATTTTCATATATTGTCTAATTCTTAATTCATTTTGTAATTGTTTTGATTTTTCAACAACACTTTGTGAACACATTTGTTTGTGGAATAGGCCTTTTCAATTGATCTTATCAAAATAAGACCAAAAGTGGAATGAAAATAATACTTAAACAAGATTCTAATATTGATAAAGATCTCTTAAATGTAATATTGTTGAATAAGACACAGGTTTTGCAAATATCTTAAAAAGTATTCTCAAGTTGTGATAAATACCTTATATATTAAAATTACAATTGAATCGTTGATTTGTGTTCATGTAAATCGTGTTATGAAGCGATATTTCAATCAACAAATTTACTAATCCACTACGATTCACAATCAAATTCTATAAACTATCGAAATACTGATTCGAATTCAATACGCCCAACTGTATCATTGCGTGATTTCAATAAGATTGATGGCAAATTACATCATTTTCATCAGAATTATGTTATAAATGCTTGCAATATATTAAGATTTTGCTTACTTTTAATTCTTTTGATAATTGGTGTAAAAAACCTTATGTGAGAATGCTCTTTTTGGATTTGCTATAAATAAATATATAAAGCCAAATGTGTAGACGTGGAATCTTTGGCTGTGAAATTTTAAATCAATGGTTAAGTTCTCGATTTATCAAAGTCTTGGGTTGATTAGCAATTTAAACTAAATTACCAGTCAGCGAAACTTATATCTAAATACAAACTAAATCTTAAAGAGAGCGCAAATAAATCTATAAAATTCTAAGGGTACAAAGGCAGTCAACTATGTTTTAAAAGAGTAAATTCTCTTTTCAGCTTACAAGTGTAAAGGCTTTTTTGCAAACTCGTGGTTGACATTCTCCATTCGTTGTTTTTCATTTTTCTGATCTTATTAATTTCTTCTCAAAACACTGTACAAAGGATAAAATGTTTTCCGACTTTAAAAAAATGTTTAAATTAGAAAATTCATTCAAAAGATGAAAAGGGCAGTTCATTATCAAAAATGTATGTACAATTTACTGCGTTGCACAAAAACAGTAGAGATTCATAATTGAGTACACAGGTCAGATTTTTTTCAACGAGTGATTGAGTTTCCTGAGTTTTCAAAGATATACTCAGATGAGATATTCGTTGTAGATGTATAAATTTAGTTTTAGTGTATCAATGAATAATTGACAAGATGTCAGTTCGATGTATCATAAATCTCTTAATATCAATCAAATATAAATAACTTTTGATGAGTATGCCATCGTTATTGTGATTAAAATATTTTGTTTTCAAAAAATATATATCAGATTGCTAGGTTCTTCCTTACATTACGGTTATAGATTTTCTTCTCATATCATGTCTAACTTTAAAAATCATCTATTAATAAGCTAAGAATGTTCACTGAAGTTTTCTAAATTAGAATAGTGTTTCACTACAGAACATTGTCATGTATTATTTGTATCAGAAAATATTCGATTTGCGAAATTTGTTTCCTGACATACAATTTCCTCTCACCGTTCATTAAGGCATCTCGGATTAGATATGAATAGATGATGTAAATGTTATCCACACGTACTAATAAACTGTTTCAATGAAATCACGAGAACAAAAATATTCCCCTTATTATAATTTCATTCAGAAAAAATACAGATATAACTGAAACTGATACAAATTAAATATTCAACAAACAGGAAAAAAATATTTCCACAAAATCATAACTAATATCCGAATGAAATGTTTCAACAAAATTCCATTTAACTAAATAAATTAAACTGAGCGCCAAACAACGATATTAAATAAATCATGCAATACTAAAAGATGTATTAAAAACGTATTCTAAAATTATTATACTGGGTAAGAAATCTCCAATAAACATTCATGGCCTGAAGGCATGGGTAACGATTGTTCTAACTTAGCACGGCACCGTTGAAGACATTATTGTTGCTTGCAGCCATCTTTTACACGACGCTTGTGTTTTTCCTCGCTGTTTTGCGTGCCAAATTGACTCTGACTGCGACGCTGACCCGGCACAGGCATGTAACAAGCGAGGTCATCGTTCATCAATTCCGCCGGCGGAGTCGGCAACACATACGCTGGGCTCACAGCGTTGCTAGAACTGCTCGACGAGCTTGGATTGCCATTGTAAGTTGGGTCTATGATTGCCGCGACGTTTGGCAATTCACGAACCTCCTCTGCATCGTCGTCCAGTACATAAATTTCATCGGGATCTGGATACTGTTGCGATTCTGGCTGCTTTTCTCGACTCTTTTCATGATTAGGCTATTTAAAAGAAAACAAAAGCCCTTTTGAAACACGAATGAACAATGTTGCATCGTTTAATTTAATTCTGCTTCAGACAACTTAGCTTAACTAGTTGGAATGTGACGAATCTATTTTTTCAGTCTTGAGTATGCTTGATTGGAGAAAATGAAAAGATAAGAGAAACGCGAGAAAGAAAATAGACCGTACAAATGAAAGCGATTAAAATTTTGTAGTTGGTGAATTCTGTGTAGTTGTAGGCTAGCTGTTGCGTACCTTGAGATCTAATTTATCAGGTCGTACAGGCCGTTCGATTTCATTCTGACTTTCGATTTCCTGTTGCTGCAATTGACGTTGCTGTTGCTGTTGTCGTTCGAGTTTTTTCTGTCTGGCTCTTTCTCGAGCGCGTTTGGCTTTTAGGCGTTCCTTTTCCTGGAGCATTCGCGCAAGTTCGGCGTCTTGCGCTTCCATTGCTATCTTTCGATCTAGTAGCAGTTGGTCGCTCTCAACACCGTCCGGATTGTCCGTCGCCTGGATTTCTTCCTCTTCCTGAAGTTTTCTTGCCAACTCCTAGCAAAAGAAAAAGTTATTTAAAATCAAATTAATTAACTTTCACAATTTTCAAATTATCTTTTGTTTCATAAATGAACAATATGATTAACATTGAAGCGAAAATCAGATTTGAAATTAATTCAATGATTTTGGATAAAAAGATAAATTTAAACATCTTCGATGAACCACAAAAGTGTCTTCGTGCGAGTTGTAATTAAATGCTCATTGAGAGTAAAGTGAAAGCCCGACTTTCTGAACCGAACAATTCCGCTAAACCCATCGCGCAGCAGAAGACTTTCAGTCTTATCTCCAATCCGATGAAAGTACTTATTTTATGCTCTGAATTTCGATACCAATATCATTGCCAGTTTTGTAAACGATATCTTTCAAACGTTTCATAACTTTTTTCGGAGAAATTCAACTCTTGTTGAATGTATACTTAATACTAAACTGGTTTATGTTTTAATTATTATCATTGTCACGATAATCATAAATTAAAAATGACTATAGTTGCATTTTTGAACTTTATTTTTACCTGATCTTTTTCTTCCTGAATTCTTCTTTGTATTTCCCGTTGAGCTTCCATTTGTGCAGCTTCGTCGTCTAATCGAAGTTGCAGTCTCATCCATTCTCGTAATTCGCGCTCTTTCTGGCGCTCCTCTTTTTCCAACGTTAAAGCTATTTGTCTCGCCACCAGAGCATCTCTCTCTTCCCTATTAAGATTCGAATCAAAGAACATATTATTAAATGATGTTTAGGTATTTGCAAGTTGTAAACGTGTGATTGTATCAGGCATGCAAACACCAATTCGAGTGAGAAAGCTATCACTTGTTAAATTTTCTATCATGAAATCTTGTTCATAAAAGTTGTGTGCGTGCTGTAAACATGTTTTAAAAACGAGCCCGATTTATCAATTTTGCATTTGTAACAGAACGTAATCATTTTCAATAATTTGCAACTTTCGAAAATTCTACTGAACAATCATTATTATTGCAATTGCGTTGCGATTTTATTGTGCAAAATATAGTTCGAATCCTTTCAAATTTAATGCTTCTTTACGTCATAATTCTCTAACAGGTTATACTTTTGTCTTAGAAAATCAATCACGTCAAAAATTGTTTAATTCTTAAATGAAATTTATCAAAACGTAGCTTAAAAGTTATACTATTCATTCAATAGTAACATTCAATACTGTGGAATAATAACAGTACTTTGAATCCTTTTGGAAAGCTTGATGCAACAATGATATCCAAGAATGTTACGCAAACATCGCTATAGAAAAAGAAAATTCAAATCAAAACACTTGTTCCGATGGCTGTCAATGACCAGGCTTTACGCCTACTTTTCCTTACGTAACGAAGTAAAAATATTGAATTATTGAGCTGCAAACCTTGTTTCTCTCGTGTAAGTCAGGTAAAAATATTTATTTTGGAACCTGTTTTCTCTTAGATTCTCACTTTATAACGAAAACAAACTTCAATATTTGCAAAATGTATGACAAGGTGTAAGAAGAAGCTTGCTCATTGAAATTCATTTCTAAAAATGCAGTTTGTCTTCTTTCTGTCTGAGCCATTTAAAATTTAAATGGCAAAATAGAAAAAAGTAATGCAAATATGAATATTTATATATCTTTAAATTCAGTTTTAAATTCTGCTCAGTTATCAAGTCGTTTATGTTTCTATTCATTCTTTTATATCATTTTAATATGTGTTATTTGCTGATAGTAATTACTATCTCAAAACAATCTAACATTTCCGTTCTGTCATGATCAATTTTCGTGACACAAAAAAGTCGTGATGCATATAATTTTGATATGACATTCGCAACTTCCTTTATTAAAAAATATTTAGTGAAAAATAATTGAGCAGGATGTTAATGCACACTGAAAACCAGTTTCTACCACTACATAAATTACTTTCTTTTATCAATACACAAAAACCAAACAAAACAACAACAACAAATCACAATGAAAGCAGAAGAGCAAATAAAACTCACCTCAACTGCCTTGTTAATGAAAACAAACGAAAAAACGATACAATTAGTTCCAAGTTTTATACATAATTTGCATACTTTAAAGGTTTTAAATTTGCAAAATAAACTATAATACGTAATTAATTACAAACTGTAGAAGATATAAGAAAATTTATTCAAATATTAACTTACTGTTCTTGTACATAATGTTGATATCTAATTGTTTCCAATTCCTGTTCAACTTTTGCTCTAGGCAAGTCCTCTCTGACTTGGGCATTGCGCACTTTATTTCCTGTGTAATGTTCCTTAACTACAACAACAATTTAAAGTAATAGATTTTGCAACAGAAACTACAACTTGATCTCGCAAAAATATCATTCGAATAAAAGAACTGTCGAGCGGAAGCCAATTGTTTACACTTACTCTCTTCGTCCTGCAAACGATAGGCAAGAGCTCCGTCCTCGTGAACCAGCCACTCGCGACAGACTGTAATATATAGAGAAGGAAAAAGTTATCTAGGGTGAGAAATTGTTAAGGTTGACAGGAAAGCTGACAATAAGTGATAAAGAAAATGTCGGGCGTACCTTCGTTGACTCGACCAGCTTTTGGCATCGAGTCAGAAGTTAACACGGACTTGGCCATTGTCAGTGCCTTTGTGCTCGACAGGTCCTGACGCGCTTGCTCGTCTTATGTCAGCACACAGGAATGTTAGCAATCGGGCGTTACTGTCAAAGCGAGTCCGTGCGTTGCATTCTCCTTTGAGTGACAGAATACACTGTTTGCTATGAAACGAGCAAGAAAATCATCATCGACCAATCAGAATCGCGACCTTCTTTCTTACGGCAAATTACGACATCTGGTGGCCAGTGAAAGAAACGAGAATCGCAATTGTTTTATTCATTTCATATTTGTTTATTTATCCAAGAAAAGTTTGTAGCCTTCACATAGCCTTTACAAGTAATTAAACAATTTATTAAATTATAATAAGTACAGAAGCATGTGAAATCTATGATAAAAACCAAATTTGTTTACATCATACCCGCACCAATAGCAACAAATAACAGAAAAATGATTGATCGGACTCTTTATTTTCATTTTTGATTAAACAAGACATCATGAATCGTAAAACTTTAGATACAGTGTTTTCATTTTTCAATTTTTTGTATGTTAACTTTTACATTCAAGTTTGAATATCCTCTATTTCCCTCCAAAACTACCCCTTTCTCGCCTTTTCTCACAGAGGCGCTGCGAGCAACCGTCATTTCGCGAGATTCGAGAACAAGCGTGTGTGTGTGTTTACGTTCACTTTGTTATTCTTGTTCAAAGTATTGAATTCACTGAAATTACGATCATAATCCAAGCAGAGATTGATTGTTGTCTTCGGTTGAATTTCTTATTGTTTGGAGTGGACTCTTCCATTGGCAATTATGGGTAAAAATGCAAACATTTGACAAAATCTTTCTATGTTCTTGATTATAATATATTATCAACGCAATCGTACATTTTATAACCGATTCCAGCCTAACCTATATTACAGTTGTACTTGGTTTCTAACATAAAAAAAAAACAAAATTACTCCAAATATATAACTCAAACAGATTGTTTGACAACTATATGACAATATTTATAACATTTTTGTAAAAAAATGGTTTCAAATTAGAATGTGTTTTTCATTCGGTTTAGATGAACTCTTAGAGGGTGATTTTGAGGTTGTCGATGAAATAACAGAAGAGGACGACGTTAACATGGAATCTAGTCTCCACATCAGAAATGCTTGTAGGTTTAAAACAAAAAAAGATTATTTTGTTTTAAAGAATGCCAATAAAAAACCGATTCAGCGCAAAATATAACCGTTATTAATTTCAGATGACAATGATGGGATACAAATCATTGACGAATATGTTGGTGATGATGAAGTTTTGCTGCTTGATCAAAACAACCAAAATGCAAATTGCCAAAAGCTAGATGATGCGAATCAAAGTACAAAGAATTCTGAGAAAAATGCTGATAGTGGTAAGACCGGTGATACAATTGATCTTACATTCGAAAGGCAAACTGTCGTCTCAGATGACGACGTCTTTTGTTTAGACAATGCGAAAAGTCTAGCAGCGACAGCAGACTCTGAATCCTGCTCGAAAAACGATAAAACAAGTGCAAATATTCAGCCAGACAATGATGTGATTTTTAACGAATCGGAGGACAAGGTTGAAGAAATCCAGAAAAATGACTCAAACCACGATGATAAATATGAAAAGAGGGTGATTGCAAAGAAAAAAAAAACAAAATAATTATTCGTGAAATTAATAATACAAGTGGAACAGTCTTATATTAATTTTTTTATTTATTTCAGTTTAAAGGCAAAGTAAAAATCGTTGAGGAACGATTTGTAAAACTAGGACGTGTGCTGGAGTGCTCATATCCAGTATACCATAACTGGCTTCAGAAAGTTCAACTAACTTCCGGTACACCGGTTTGCAAGATGGAAAAACCTCGCAGATGCCCCTTGAATCAACCTTACATTAATCGCTGGAAATTCACGTGTAAGTTTGATCAACAGTTTTATCAGTTAATTCGTCCATGTAGAACTACTCTTATAAAATGGTTGACTAATTCTGAGTCTTGCGGCATTGTTCTCTTCAAGGAATCGTATCGTATGTTTTCTTGTTGAAAGATCGTTCAAATATCGTTCTTTGATATTCTCGATTTACCGACTTACGTTTTAATTGGGTCTGTGATGTCTTCTCTTATCGCTCTTTTCATTGTTTCAAGTTTCGGACTTGAAGTTAAAATCGCTCTGAAATTATTCTTCTGACGAATCAATCTAATTTAAATTCTCGTTGAAAAATGAGTAGGAATGAGTAGCATGTGTAAACTATTGCGTAGTTTACAACGTCAGAAAAACTTTCAAACTTTGTGAATTGGCAATTTTTCAGAATGAAAAATTGTAATA